>JAKWJD010001758.1:25656008-25756008 GCA_027705065.1 Solanum peruvianum
AAGCTTAATTGAAAGCCACTAATTGTGATAGATGTACCCACGGGCCGCCCATGATGGCAAAAAGAGGTTACCATTAATCTAAATTTTGATGAGATTTTGTACCCCTGCATAAGACATTGGACTACTCAAAATAATTAAGCGAGCTCATTAGAGTAGAAGACATCGAAAACTTAAAAATATTCAACTAAAAGGGATTTTTATCACTCTTAAATCAAATAGGTGTCCCAGACATTTAACGCATTAAAGTCAAGTTTTTTCACTTTTTAATTCCTATTCATTTCAATCAAAGATCATCCCAAAAGTGCAACCCCTCCCAGACATTATCACAGTCATTTCATTTCATCGATACAAAATTGGGAAAAATTCTCGTCACACCACAAGGGGGCTAACCAAGAACACCAACATCTAGATCACGAACTCAAGACGAACCACTTAGTAATTGAGAAAGAAATCATAAATTCTAGAAGAGATATATAAACCGAGTCAAAATTTAAAAGCACACAACAATCCTTTGTTTCATGTGACCTATGAGTATTTCTTAGGATACCAATCAATAAGAATAAGGGCAACCTAAACTAAGGCTTTTGGCTAATACTACCTAAACAACCAATCCATGGCCATAAATCAACATGGCTTCAAAATCTAAGCTAATCGTAAGGTTAAACCAAATCATACAACACTAATAGATTTTCATATATCTAAAAGGGATTATTCTAAAAAGTAGATACCATCGCCTACCTTAACGCTTGTCACGACACTAGAGCACCCCTGAGTTGTAACACGATGTACTTGACCTCAAAGAGGACTTATAGAATCCATTGTCATTCATTCATCCCAAAGGCATAAAGATACTGTAGAATTAAAAAAAATTCTCAATAAAGTCAATAATCGAAAACTCATTTATTAGACCAATGGAACACTAAGTCTCAACATCACGAAGCTAAGCACGTCTCAACATAATACAGACACATGCCTTTACAATTGAAATAAAAATAATAGAAGTCTATTACATGAATTTAAAGAAACTCCTACGGTAAGTGTCCTGGAATGCTTGTGGATATACAAATACTTGGGAATAGCAAATCCAAGCACTTCAATCGGAAAGGATCCTTTAGTCACCACAACCTAAACTTTGTAGTAAAAACAAGAAAAATATGGTGTTGATAAAAATATGCACTATGTTTGATTACCATACAAAAACATGATAGAAAGGGGTTATTTAGTTGAAAGGCATGTCTTTAAGTCATTTCAGTAAAACCTCAAACAAAACTGTTTAAGAGGCATGGAAATCATTAACATACAAATATATTTATCACATTTTAGAAATATTTAATATATATAAGCCATTACCTTCTTCTTACCTTAACTCCTTACCCCAACCAACCCTCAAGTGACACTTAGTACAATGTATAGATAGTGTCCTTTACCACCCTCCATACAAAAGCATCACCTTAAGGTTACTAAAAGTAAATTTTCATGCAATCATTATCAAATGACCATATATGTTCATGAATATATAATCACATCATAAGACACCTCCTTAACATCAGCACCATCACCTAAGATAACTCCAAGTCACAGTAGTGCAATGTGCAAGTAGAATCCCATTCTACTACTCACACTTTATGGTTCTATAAAGTCACACTAGACTAGGCACATCACATTCAACATGTAATAACACCTTCATTACTCATTAGAAATAAGTTCAACATACTTCATTAACATCATATAAGAACCTATTCATTCATTATCATCATAGGGAAACCACCATGACCTCTATCAAATATCTACTTGTGAAGTGCATAGATGGATTACCATACCACCACCAATACTAAGTATTTCACCCAAAGTAAGCCATAGTTAATTAATGTTTATTGTGGGGGTATGCCTTAAATGACATAGACCATGCGAGTTTGACATGGAATCCATTTTAAGCCCGTACAGGATGAGGGATCCATCCCACTTGCCTGAGGTAGGGTCATTCTTTCTAGCTTAAATAGTACCACTAGTTACAGACCTATACAGGCTCATAGTTATTGGATAGGGAGATTGCTACAAGATACCCCTCCTAAACTATGATGAGGGTATCCATCTATAGAGATTGCTACTAAGTACCACTCCTAAAATCACGGGAGAACACTCATATTTTTCATATCCTCTCGCTGCTTAACCTTATCGGATGGAGTATAAGACGTTCATCATATTCATTAATTATACGTTAGGGGATTACTACTAAATACCTCGCCTCAAATAAGGAGAGAATATCCATCAAACCTATCATTAGTTAATTCATTTGAAAGGTATTAGGAATATTGAGATTTCTACTAGACACTCCACCTTAATTAACGTGACGACATCCATCTAAAATCGTAGATTCGTTCATTAGATTACAATTGAGAAAATAGTTATACACTAGTAATCATGCTATCTTTAAGAACCGCATACAAAACCTTCATAGTACGCATCCATACCTATATATAATGAAAATATTTCACTCAATCATCTAATAAATTCAAGTCTGTGATCACAAGACATGTTAAAAGTAAACACCTCCACCATAAGTGGATCAAACCAATAGAAGAACAATTATACTATATTCAAGAAGCTAAGTTAACTTACCTCTCTCCAAAGATATGATCACCATTACTCAATTTTCAAACAAAACCATCAATACTCATAGATAACAATAGAAACCAATAAACAATTCAGATTAAGTTTCATTCCCCCAACATGCAATCATAATTACTAAAACCACTTTATCAGTCAATTCAGAAGTTTAGTGAGATCATGGTTATTTCAAGGAATTTCATATATAATCATCTTAAAAACAATAATCAAACATTAAATGATCAAGACAGTGGTTTTGAAAACAATGTACCAACGAACCCATTCTTAGAATAGAAACTGAGACTTTTTAATATTAAAAACTTTTGAAAAACCTCTGATCGGACTTCTTCAATGAGAGTTTAACCAAGGATAAAACATCACCATCCCTCACTTGTTTAAATCCCACTAAAATTGAAGATTAAGTAGTTGAAATCCCCTCTCCTATCTTGAAGTTGACCTAAACCTTTAATGGTGTTATAGAAAGAACTTTTGGGAGGGAAGGGTTTGATTTTATGTTAAAGTCTAAAAGATGGTTAAATTGATCTAATACTGTTCTAATATCTAAATAGATAGAATAATCTTCCATTTATATAATTATCAAAGGGTGGCATTTACTAAACCACCCTTCGCTTGGTCGAATCCACGATAGCAAACCACTTATGACCTACCAGCCCCACCTACCGACAATATGTGGGGTTACGGGACATTTGTCTGGCTCGTGGTTTTGTTCAGAGCCTCCTCAAGGTTGCCAAGCCTCCATAGTCTATGTATTTTATGCCTTTGAGTTACGGGGCATCACTCGATTTAAGGGACGTAAGCATAGGTCGTAACTTGTGAATTTTGGTAGCTTGGGGCCTAAACCTAGGGTCCTCATCAAGAACCCTTGGGTTGGTCCTTGAGGAGGTCGTACCCCAACGTTTAACCCCTAAAAATTACAACTTACATAGTAGGATCTCTTATACAAATTTGGGACTCCACACAACACACCAATCAAATGATAACGCACTAGAACACACTAACACCAAAATACTAGTTTCCGAATATCTTGATCTTTCTTTTACGTTCCACCTCAAAACTCTTTACACAAAACTTTAGAAGCTGTTTCTTATCGTTTTAACAAGTTACCAACTCATAAAACACATGTGAAGCTCTAGTTAATCCTAATTAACTCTTAGGGTCAATACAAGGCTGAATACATGCTCACATAAAGATTACTCAAGAGTTTTGCCATTCCAAAGAGCCTCGTAGCAATGCCACACTATAAAAAACACCAACGGAACACAAAAATAATCATTACAAAACAATTATAAATAAAGGGACTCAAATGATCATGAAACCCCCAACAATAAAAAAGCAGTATCGTGCATGGAGTCATGAAATCGAGAATATTACATGGTTTCAAGCAACTCAAGGAACTCGGAACCCAAACATGAGTACAAACTGATTTTTGATAAAGCTAAACAAAGAACATTATTTAATTTTGATCAAGGGTTCAAAATAGGGAAATAAATATGAAATTATAGATATTACGAGAGAAACAGAAGATTTAACCATCCGGGAATGAGACACACTCAATCGGAACATTCAAAACACACTCAAATAAAAATCACCAAAATCTGACAAGAAATGCTCCAAAAAAATCATAAAAATCATATTTTAAACGGGGTTCTGGTTTTTGTCCTCTCTTTTAAAAAGACATTGGAAAGAATTGAATTGCTTTCACAATCATGGAGACCTCCTCGCGATCGCAAAGGTCAACAAAGTTGACTATTCGTGAAAGAATAAAAGACCCCATACACGAAGGAAAACGGATTAAACTCCCCGCGATCATGAAAAAGGAATGGATTCTGCACCATCAGTAAATTACTAAAGAACAAAATCCTCTGTTGGGGTCCAGAAGTCATCCAGAATCCTATTTATGCAAACTAAGTATGACACTAGACTAGAATCGATATGTCGCAGTCAATGAAACACCCAAAAAAAGTTGTCTCATAAAAATGTTGACCAAACTCAACACTTTCAATGAAATAATATGCAAAATTCTGAAAGCCACAAATATATCCAAGAAACCTCAAAAATAAAACTAAAGAATTTTCTAGACAAAACTCCGAGCATACATTCATCTTTTCAAGCTTCCTTCCTAAAATATTTCTCACAGATCCTGTAAAAATAATGGAAGGTTGTGGATCTTTATTATCAACCATTAATAAACTAGAAAAAAAAAATTTTACATCAGCTCAACTAAATGCTACTAATGTACAACTACTAGGGGCATACTCATTGCTACTAAAAAAACATATAGGACATCAACACAACTCAATGCTACTAAAATAACAACTAGGGGAATAAATTCATCTCTTCAAACATCCTTCATAAACAATTTCTCATGGATCCTCTAAATAAGATACAAACTTGTGGATCAATATTACATACCTAATTGTAAGCTTATGCTGCCTCAGACATTTTACTAAGTACAGTAGCAACTGACTTTTTCCTTTAGCTTGTTCCTACGCAAACTTTTCATCCCACTTAAATGATTTTCTTGGGACTCCTTGTTTGTGTAAAATAATTCTACATAAGGCTCTATAGCACTCATATATGAACTATAATTATTAGTAACTTTTAATGAAATTATTTGTTACTGATAATAGAGTTTATTTTAGTGGATGTTAAATTTTAAGTAAAACATGAAGTCTAAAACTCCTACTCATACCAACTCCAAAAGAATCCTCAAAACCGTAATGGATCATCATGTTATTAATCTAGTAACCTCTATTTATAAGGTTAACCAATGAACAGGAAAAAAAATAAGATGAAGCAGAAAATACATAAAATATAAAAATTAATCCGAGTCAACAGAAACTACTGTGCGTTCTTAAGAAATTTAATCCCCTCACTGTACCCAAGGTTATGGATTAATTTCTCCCAAGATAAAATGGATTAAACCAGTTAAAGAAATAGTGGTACCTCAACTTCTTTAACTTCAACGAACTTAAGAACATCAACAAGTCACACAGACTCAGTCGATCGACACTTTGATTTTATTTGAGGGAAAAATAAATGCAGAGAAGGAAAATTTTTCAGTGTTTGAAAAAATCAAAAATTGACTTCCTTTTATATCCATTTTCAGCAAGGAACATGTCTGTTGAGTGAAGTCTGTTCAGACCCATTTTATCCTGAAAGTTGTCTTTTCGGAAAAATAACAACTTATCGGAAAATTGTGTCTATTAGGAAAATAACTACCTTTATGAAAGTAACGACTTTTTGGAAAGTAACAACTTTTTGGAAAGAGTAACAACTTTTCGGAATGTTGTCGTTACTTGCAAATTTATAAGAGATAATTTTAACAGGATTTATTTTATTTAAGAAAAACTGATTAAATAAATTTTGTCCAAAAAATTAATCAATCAATCACATCATTTGCCAAATCCAAATCAAAATCCGAAACCAAAGCCGAGCAAGCGACGATGACGGCGGCGCGAGGGGGCATCTTCTTCTTAGCTCTTTAAGAAGTAATGGAAGTGTTTTCTTCTATAAGGACAACAATTTCCCTTTCTTTTGCGGATACGGGAGAAATGACTTTTCGTTTGCACTTTGCAAATGACTTTTCATTTTCCCCAAAAGTAGTTCCCTCACTTTTCATATTCTCTCTTTTCTTAACCATTCACACTTGCTAAATCCCAACATCCCCCACATGAATGGGGAAGGCTATTGTTAAAACATATTCAGGAAAAAACTTGTGTGTCTTGTAGGTAAAGGTTAATCGTATCTGGATAAGTAGGTTTCCCTTTAAACTTTCCATAGTAAACATATATCAGATATACTCGGTCAATCGGTAGATTTGATATCTTTGAACCGTCGAGCTTTGGTGTATACCTTGACAACTTATGTCACAATCAACCCTTGAACTCTTCTTACTTCTCATTGTTTTGTTCGTTTCAGCCATGAACACATCTTGGATAGTAAGTGGTTAAAGAACTAGCCTTACCGGATTCTCCTTGAAGCGGCTTACACTTCACACTTACATAGGTGATTTCTAAATGTGTTATTCCATAGATACACCATATTGTATTACCCATATAAAACTTAGAAACCATAAAAAAGTCATTTCTTTATCCTGGTTACTAAAAATTGTATAATAATGAGAATGGACCATAAAATAATAATAACTTTTTCTTTTCCTTTGGCAATGTTGAAC
Source organism: Solanum peruvianum (assembly GCA_027705065.1). NCBI lineage: Eukaryota > Viridiplantae > Streptophyta > Magnoliopsida > Solanales > Solanaceae > Solanum > Solanum peruvianum. The sequence goes on from JAKWJD010001758.1 coordinate 25,662,814, forward strand.
CGTCATCAATGACTTTGTTTAATCTCCTTCAACCTAGATCTTGGGATCTCCAGTATTCTAGGTATAGTTACCGCCACGATAACTTGTTCTCGGCCATAGTCCCATTCCTGTCGATGATTTCTCAACTCCCTCTCAATTGAGGCCTTTTGTAAGTGGATTCGACACATTATCTTTTGACTTCACATAGTCAATTGTGATAATTTCACTAGAGAGTAGTTGTCTCACAGAGTTATGTCTTCGTCTTATGTGACGAGACTTGCCGTTATACATAATGTTCCAGACCTTCCTATTGCAGCTTGACTATCACAATGTATGCATAAAAGGGTCATTGGTTTTGGCCAAAATGGAATATCTTCTAAGAAATTCCGGAGCCATTCAGCTTCTTCGACTACCTTGTCTAAAGCAATGAATTCAGACTCCATTGTAGAGCGAGTTATACATGATTGTTTGGATGATTTCCAAGATATTGCTCCTCCACCAATAGTAAAAATCTATCCACTTGTGAATTTTGTTTCAGTTGACCCTGTAATCCAATTTGATCACTATATCCTTCAAGAACGGCTGGATATTTGTTGTAATGTACAGCATAATTTTGAGTGTCATCTAAGTATCCCAAAACTCTCTTCATTGCCAACTGATGATTATGATAAGGATTACTAGTGTATCGACTCTATTTATTGATAGCGCAAGCTATGTCTGGTCGCGTACAATTCATGACATACATTAAGCATCCCAATACGCTAGCATAGTCCAATTGAGACTGACTTTCACCTTTATTCTTTTCAAGATGAAGATTTACATCAATTGGAGTCTTTGCCTTTTTGAAATTCAAAAATTTGAATTTTTCTAGTATCTTTTGAATATAATGAGTTGAGACAATGCTAGACCGTTAGGAGTTTTAAGAATATTAATTCCTAATATCACATCATCAAATCCTAAATCTTTCATATCAAACTTACTACCAAGCATACGCTTTGTAGCTTTTATTTTAGCAATGTCTTTGCTCATTATCAGCATATCATCTACATATAGGCATAAAATAACTTCCTGATTTGGAGTATCTTTAATGTAAACACATTTATCACATTCATTGATCTTAAATCCATTTGACAACATTGTTTGATCAAATTTTGCATGCCATTGTTTTGGTTCTGGTTTTAGCCCATAAAGTGACTTAATAAGTTTGCACACATTCTTTTCTTTACCAGGAACTACAAAACCCTCAAGCTTTTGTATGTAAATTTCCTATTCAAGCTCTCCATTTAAGAAGACTGTTTTCACATCCATTTGATGAATTTCAAGAGCGTATACTGTAGCTAGTGCAATTAACATCCGAATAGATGTAATCCTAGTCACTGGCGAGTATGTGTCAAAATAATCAAGAACTTCTTTTTGTCTAATACCTTTGACAACATGTATTGGTTTATATTTGTCAATAGTTCCATCGTCTTTCATCTTGCTTTTAAGGATCCATTTTGAACCCAAGGGTTTGTTCCCTGGAGGAAGATCAACCAACTCCCAAGTATGATTGCTTAAGATTGATTCAATTTCACTATTAACAGCCTCCTTCCAAGGGGTTGAGTCGCTAGACAACATTGCTTCCTTGAATGTTTGACTCTCACTTTCAAGAAGAAATGTTAAAAAATCTGATCCAAATGAAGTAGATGACTTTTGACATTTACTGCATCTTGGACTTTCTTCATTTTGTTAATTCTCTTTTGGTTCTTCTCTAGGTTGTTTAGATCCCCTACTGGATGACTCAAGTCTAGTTTTATACGGATAGATATGTTCAAAAAATCAGCACTATCTGATTTCATTACCGTATTATCATGAATATCCGGATGTTAGGACTTATGAACCAAAAATCGACATGCCTTACTGTTTGTGGAATATCCAATGAATACACAATCCACAGCATTAGGTCTTATTTTTACCCTCTTAGGTATAGGAACTTGGACTTTGGCTAGACACCCCCACACTTTGAAATATTTTAAATTGGGTTTTCTACCTTTCCATTTCTCATATGGAATTAAATTTGTCTTTGAGTGAGGCACTCTGTTAAGTATCTGATTTGCTGTAAGGATAGCTTCCCCCCACAAGTTCTGTGTTAAATCTGAACTTATAAGTAATGCATTCATCATTTCTTTTAAAGTTCGGTTTTTTCTTTCTGCAATTTCATTAGACTGAGGAGTGTAGGGAGCAGTAGTTTGATGGATTATTCAATTTTTTAAACATATTTCTGCAAATGGAGATTCATATTTTCAACCTCTATCACTTCTGATCATTTTGATCTTTTTCTCTAACTGATTTTCAACTTCAGTTTTATATTGCCTAAATGCATATATTGCTTCATCCTTATTATTTAGGAAATAGACATAACAATATCTAGTGCAATCGTCAATAAAAGTTATGATATACTTTTTCCACCACAAGATGGTGTTGACTTCATGTCACAAATATTAGTGTGAATCAATTCTAAAGGATTTGAATTCCTTTCGACAGATTTATAAGAATGCTTACCATACTTAGATTCAACAAAAATTTGACATTTTGATTTATTGCACTCATATTTTGGCAAAATATTTAAGTTAATCAGTTTTCGCAAGGTTTTGTTATTAACGTGTCCCAAACGTTCATGCCATAAACATTTAGACTCAAGCAAGTAAGAAGAACCAAAATCTTTGTTCATATCAACTGCAATTACATTGAGTTTGAATAGGCCATCACAGATGTAGCCTTTTCGTACATGCATATCAATTTTGTTTACTACTACTTTATCAGAAACAAATACACATTTAAATCCATTCTTGATCAGAACTGGAATTGAAACTAAATTCTTTCTCAATTCTGGAACATATGAGACCCTATTAAAAGCCACATCCTTTCCTGATGTAATTTTTAATAGGACTTTGCCAGTTCCTTCCACCTTTGCAACAACGGAGATTGCCATAAACAATTTTTCATCTGTAAGTGTTGGAGTATATGATGAAAATAATTCTTTGTTGGCACAAACATGGCATGAGGCACCAGAACCTATCCACCATTCTTTTGGATTTTCAACCAAGTTACATTCTGAAAGCATTGCACAGCGATCGTCCATTTCTCCTTTAGATTCAGCCAAATTTGATTAATCCTTCTTTTTCTTGTCCTTCTTAGGACCCCAACATTCATTAGCCCTATGACCATGTTTACCACAATTAAAGCAGCTTCCATTGAAATTCTTCTTAGGAGGATTGCTTTTTGGACCAGATGTTTTCTTTCTTTTCTTTAATTTTGTGGGATCTTCTTCAACAAAATTTACTCCAGATATTGCTAAATTACCACGTGACCTATTTTCTGCAGCCTTATTATCCTCTTCGATTCTCAACCTTACTATGAGATCTTCAACAGTCATCTTCTTGTGTTTGTGTTTCAAGTAGTTTTTAATGTCCTTCCACAATGGAGATAACTTTTCAATAATTACAGTGACTTGAAAAGCATCATTCACAATCAATCCTATATTAAATGTTATGTGAGTATTAAGGGAAAACGTAATATTTCTAACATAGGCATTAAATAAATTTATACCTTCAGGAAGGAGATCATGGATTATGACCTGCAATTCTTGAAATATGGTGACGACAGTCTTACTGTCTATCATCTTATAGTCCAAAAATTTTGCCACCATAAATTTCTTCATTCCGGTATCTTCTATTTTGTACTTTTTTTCTAATGCATCCCAGAGTTCTTTTGAAGTTTTGGCATTGAAAATATAATTTTTACACAAAAAATCTTACAGTGTCCATGCTTCTGTTACCAAGAATCGTTCATCAGCTGGAGTATCATCTAACATAACAGGAACATTGTCATTAATGAACTTATGCAGACTATACGTAGTGAGATAGGAGAACATCTTTTGCTGCCATCTCTTAAAGTCAACTACTGAAAATTTTGTAGGTTTCTCAGCCGGTGCTAAGGCAGCATTTGAACGATTATGTGAAACCGTTGTTGTTGCAGCACTTACTGTTCCAACATTTGTTTGACTTGAGTTAGTCATTTTTTTTCTGTTACAAATGGCAGATGAATTAAGTACTTGAAATACTAATAGTAAAGAACAAATCTTTACACAAACACTTTCTGATTTAACGATAAAGTTTTTATGTTCTTTTAATCGTTAATAGAATGAATTTTAAAAATTCAAGAAGAGTAGAAAACCATCAAGGTTTTAATCTCCAGAAACCTCAAATACAGAAACTGTTAAATTTCTTAAGATTGTTATTAATCTAGTAATCTGTTTTTATAAGGTTAACCAATGAACAGAGACAGAAATAAGATAAAGCAAAAAATACATAAAATACAAGAATTAATCCGAGTCCACAGGAACTACTGTGTCCTTAAGAAATTTAATCCCCTCACTGTACCCAAGGTTTTGGATTAATTTCTCCCAAGATAAAACGGATTAAACCTGTTAAAGAAATAGCAGTACCTCAAACTTCTTTAACTTCAACGAACTTAAGGACAACAACAAGTAACACAGACTCAGTCGATCGACACTTTGATTTTATTTGAGAGAAAAATAAATGCAGAAAAGGAAATTTTTTTAGTGTTTGAAAAAATCGAAAATTGACTTCCTTTTATAGCCATTTTCAGCAAGGAACATGTCAGTTTAGTGAAATCAGTTCAGACCCATTTTATCCAGAAAGTTGTGTCTTTTAAAAAAAATAACAACTTTTCGGAAAATTGTGTCTGTTAGGAAAATAACGACTTTTTGGAAAGTAACGACTTTTCGGAAAGTAACAACTTTTCGAAAGAGTAACAACTTTTCAGAATGTTACCGTTAGCTGCAAATTTATAAGAGATAATTTTAACAGGATTTATTTGATTTAACAATAAGTGATTAAATAAATTTTGTCCAAAAAATTTATCAATCAATCACATCATTTGCCAAATCCAAAGCTGATGCCGTAGCCGTAGCCAAAGCCGAAGCAGAAGCAGAAGCCGAGGGGGCATCTTCTTCTTATATCTTTAAGAAGTAATGGAAGTGTTTCCTTTTATAAGACAACAACTTCCCTTTCTTTTGCCGAGATGGGAGAAATGACTTTTCATTTGCACTTTGCAAATGACTTTTCATTTTCCCTTCTAAGTAGTTCCCTCACTTTTCATATTCTCTCTTTTGTTTTCCCATTCACACTTGCTAAATCCCAACACATCACACTTGACCAAAATAACTCTTTTTAGTAGAAGGAACTGATGATATTACGATCTAACATCAAAATATCCGCAAGTTGACTAAATTAAACTCTTTAAGTATAATGCCACAAAAGATCGACAAAGTTAAACTAAACTGAACCAATTACCTTCAGAAGAATGATACTTATTCTGAAACCACACAAACGCCATACAAAAGGTAAGAAAGGGGTAAAACAGTAACAACATCTAAAACAAACAAATGACCTCGAGGAAGATTACAATTTTTTGACCAATTATGCGGTCAATTGTTTTCTTATAAAAGTCTAATGCGGTGTTTGATATTGTATGTTTAAAATTAAACTTCAGTTTTTGCAAGAAGGAATAAGATTATATTATGTTGCATATACTAATGATGAGGTTCATTTAAATAATTTTACCAACTGAAATAGAACACTTTGGCTAAGGGTTAAGTAGCTAAGTATTCCATCATTTCTATTTGTTACAAATGGAATGAAGGTTATGTGATCATATTTCTTCTAACTAAATTTTATTTGATTAAACTCTAACTCTCTTGAAGAATACTTATTTAGGTGTATCTACCACATGGGTCAGTTCTGCACAGTTTATCTGAATTTAAGTTAACAAATTGATCATTTACTAACTCACTGAAAATTTGTGTCTATTAAAATTTATTAGGATAACTTCGCGCCCCTATTCGCTCACTTCTTACAAAGTTTCAACATCTTCTTGTTTGTGTTTTTTTTAAAAATTTTTGGGTACATTTTAAGATTATAATTTATCTTTATTCTACTAATATATAACATTTCAAAAGAAGACTTGTTCTTCAATACAGTTTGATAAGATTAACAATGGGATAATCTGGGTAAGATATTAGTATAACTTTTTACGGCTTGGTTTGAAATGGACAAAGTTGATAAACGGATGGATTGTACCAAACTAGGACATATTGTACAAATTACGTCTAATACAGTTTTTGTAACCGTAGTTAGGGCATATTATAAATCCATATCCTTTAACATACGCATATGGGTATTTATTATGTTTATCTATAATAATATACTAATTCAAAATGTAAAAAAAATAGTATACCTCACATGTTCAAAATTCAGTATCAAGTTAACAATATAGGGCTCGATCAAAAGAAGACTGAACAATAATGTAGACAATATGTATTTGCAATCAAAGAATTTGAAATATGTTTTCAATAAAATCCGCACAGCAATGCATATCTGAAACAAGAAGCATGATAAAAGTACTATATTTAACTTCAACAATTGCTTAGCGTCGTTTAGACAAGACAACTGATTAGAAATAACTGAGTCGTCCTAGAAGAAATTTGAATTCTTCTTCCAAATCCGGATGGTCTTTGAGAAGTAGGATAACCTAAACATCAAAAAAATAGTACTTATAATTAAGAGCACCAGGTTTTTTAAAAAATATCTATGTACTAAAATTATAAATAGTATCACCTGATTGTACACCTCTTTGGCGTTTTTTCTCTTCTTCTTAAACATGGAAAAAATATCTTTCACCTCAGTGTAATTTTCTAAACGTTCCTGCGAAAAGTTATGCAGCCATAAGTTAGGTGAAAAGTTTTTAATTAATAAAAAGGTAGACATTATTATTAAAATCATAAAGTAACATATATGTAACCTCTATTTTTTTCATAAAATTGAATACTTGTTGCATCAAATATGTTTCCTCATCTTCATCATTCAGGATTATTTCATAGCCCTTAGGTAAAAAAGGATTTAAACCAAGGAGCAAACTAGGATGCCCTTTGAATAAGTATTTCGCCTTTTCTATGACACCAACAATATCAATTCTGTGAGAAATAAAAAGACTTAGTTCCACATATATCATCAAATAAGAATAGCAATTAGTGAAGATTGACAATAGTCAAATTATTGTAGCAAACCTTTTTCTCATAAAGTCCATCAGAACAAAAAGGAATGTGATATACTTCTCTCTTTGATTTTGAAACGTGTCCTTAACTTGGTCCAGATAAGAGAATGCCTCATCAATAGTCATTTTTGGCTTACTAGCCCCAGCTCTGTCAATGTCGCTGACACCACTAATATTACCTAAACCACCTTCAGAAACATCTGATTGACTGTGACAAACAGAACCATAGTTAAAAGTTTGTAGTATAATTTATTTGTCCAATATAGAATATCTAGTTCTGGTAAACTCTCTTCAACTATCTATCAAATCTTATCATGGAATAAATGAAAAAAACTTTTAATAGTTCCTTGTGAATTGACATATCGATTATTAAATGATATAACCAAATATATAGCGATACTTTTCATATGTTGGAGCCCTTATCTTACAAAGAATTATCCGAAAAAGAAAATCTAATCTAGATCGACCCTAACAAACGCATCAAATGGTAAATAATCAATCTATATCTTTAGTTGTGCGTGGCATTTCTTTGTGTTAAACAAAAAAAATTATTTTAACTACTCTGTGTTGTTGACTAATTTCAAAGGATGGCATCTAACATATGGTTATCACTTAACATACAAAAACCATAGATCATAGTAATGGAAAATAACTAAATTATCAAAAATTCATCTAAAAAATTTTAGTAGCTACAAAATTGACGTCGAACAAAATGAACAAAAGGCACAGATCTTACGGATATCTATGATAAAAACCAAATTGGGAGGAATCTCTCGATCTCTTCATGCTGCAAAAATAGAACAACAAAAATAAGTTTGAATGTAACAAAAACAAATAAACAAGAGATGCTTCATTTTCTAAATAAACAAACCTTTTGAGATAAGTTAGTAAAATGAAAAGTTTGAAGAGATCTATAGTCAAAAAATAGATTTTAATCAATTGTATGGATCGTAAAATATAACAAAAATCTTTTTACAATTCAGTTCTCTACCTTTTCCCCCCTCCTACTCTTTGACTTAGAAGCACAACAGTACACAAGTTTACAAAAACAAGTGAGCTAAAATAAGAAATTTAGAAAAAAATTTATATTTTTACTGTATATCTTATGTATTTCTAATATAAAATTATGCACATCTATATATTCTATATAAAAAAAATTGGTCAATAGTTAAAAAAGATAAAATTTTAAAATGAGGTTAAAATAAGTAATAAGTCTGAACATTTTTAAATTAGGCTATAATTTTCAATATCAATCTAGATTATAATAAATGAAGATTATGAGAATCGCAGAACAAACTGTTGACTATTTTGTATAATTTTGTGTTTATTATTTAATTTGTAATTACTGCAACTACCCTTATATTTTTGAAGTAATTGTTCGGTGAATTTAATTCCCACAAAAGTAAAGACTATGTGGAATATTTAATGTTTATATTTATACTTCAATTTTTTGAAAGAGGAATTCGATTACATCATATTGTATATAATAAAATAATGCTGAATTAGATGACTTTATGCGAATCATTTAAATGATTTTACTAAATATTATGGAATACATTTTCTAAAGGATACATTTACCGTCATTTAAATCCATCTCAAATGGAAGAGGGTTATCTGATCAGATTTCTTCTAACTAAATTTTATGTGATCTAAACTATAACGCCCCTCAATATAAGTGAAGTTGGTACATCTACAAAATGGATCGGTTATGATAAATTTATTTCTTTTTTTTTTAATTTCTACATATATTACTTGCTAACTCACTCCAAAGTTATTTCGGTTACAATTTATTGGGCTAAAATGTAGTTCAAGCCACCAGCCATCCACCTCTTACTAAATTATAATTGCTTTATTATTTATTTTATAAGTTCTATAACTACTAAAAATTATATGTTTTTCTTTATTAAGCCAACTTATAACATACCTAATACTAAAAAGTATTCTTTAAAAAAAGTTTGATAAGATAACAACCATTGGTCAAATTGGATAACATATTGCTGTTCCTTTTTTGCATCTTGGATTGAAATGGACAAAGCTAATAAATAGATGACTTATAGCAAACTAGGAAGGATTGTACTAGTTATGTTTAAATGAGCTAATTTTAATAGACCATCTAATAAATCGATAACCCTTAACATCAACATAATTAATTCAAACATTTTTTATCTTTATCTCTAATATTAAACTTATTAAGAATCTATATACCTCACATATGATAAAAATTAAGTAACAATTTAGTAATAGAGGGCTAGATGAAATAAAGGATGAACGTTCATATGAACAATTTGACTTTCTGTAACGACCCGTTTGGTCGTTTTGAGCAGCAGATTTATTTCTGGAAAAACTGTTTTGGTCGACGGATCCCACGACGGACCGTCATGGGCACGACGGACCGTCGAGGGGGTCTCGTTTCAAAATACTTAGAATTCTGAAATTTGGGTAATGAAATCGACTCTTTGAACTTCGTAACGACATGGAAGGACGGACCGCCGTGGGCACGACGGACCGTCACAGACTCTTCAAGGAATAGAGTCTCTGAACTCTGTGACGGAAGCAGCAGGACGGACCGTCGCAGGCACGACGGGCCGTTACAGACTGCGTAACCCAGGCTGGGTCGGATTTCTGTTAAATGTTTTAAGGGGCGTTTTGGACTATTCCTGCTTATACTTATAAAGTTAGTGGTTTAATGTTAATAAGTCAATTACTTGGGGGTTAAAGGAGATAACCTTGAAACAAATAGTGGGTTAATTTATCATCTTTTATACTTAATTATATGCTAATTAGGGTAAAAGAATGAGAGTTGGAATAAGGAAAAGGAAGAAAAGAGACAGAAAGAGAGGGAGAACGATCGAGAAAAGAGAGAAACGAAGAAGAAAGCAAAGACTTTGAGGATAGCTTGCTTGATCACAAATTCTTTGGTGGAGGTAGGTTATGGTTTATGCTATTCGTAGTAAACTCTTAATAGCGAATGATATGTGTTGGGTAGTATTACAAAGTTTTCTATATGCTTAATTGTATGCTTGCGTGAATATGATTATCTAATTGCGATGAATTAGCATGACGAGGCTATTGAATCTTGAATCCTAAATCTAATTTGTTAATGATGATGCCTTAGTATAAAAGAAGGCTTGATGAACTAAAGTAATGAGATTGATGATGCCTTAGTAGAAAAGAAGGCTTGATGAACTAAAAGAATGAGGTTAGAGGATCGGGTGTCACGTTCCGGCACCAGGATAGAATATGGATCGGGTGTCACGTTCCGGCACCAGGATAGAATATGGATCGGAGTGTCATGTTCCGGCACCAGGGTAGAATATGGATCGGAGTGTCACGTTCCGGCACCAGGATAGAATATGGATCGGGTGTCACGTTCCGGCATCAGGATAGAATATGGATCGGAGTGTCACGTTCTGACAGCAGGATAGTATATGGATCGGGTGTCACGTTCCGACACCAGGATAGTATGATGAGGATCGGAGTGTCACGTTCCAACACAAGGATAGTAAAGAGAATGGATCTTGAAGTATGTTAATATACTCAATTTAATGAACCTATTTCCCAAATGAGTATGGTATTGAGGCTTGAGTCCTCATGGGTGTACTTGGCGTACTTATTGATGATTAAAGTACTTGTTGTTGCTACCCGTTGAGTATTGTAGTTGATCTATGATGATATCTGATATACTGTTTTCTATTTTGAGTTGGCCGATGATACCTACTAAGTACTTGTGTTTTGTATTGACCCCTACTTGTATGTTTCTTTCTTTGTTATTTGCGGAGTGCAGCAAACGTACCGTCGTCTTCAACTCAACTGCAACTCTAGCAAGTCTTCATTATGCCAGATTTCAGGGTGAGGTAATGCTTCTAGCTTGGACTGGATCTTCTTCTTCATGTCTTGATGCCTTGAAGTTCCGGCATGGACTAGCTTTTTATTTATTTTAGCTTCCTAGATACTCTTAGCTTTAGTAATTAGAGGATAGATGTTCTTGTGATGATGACTTCGAGATTTTGGGGAATAATAAGTGTTTGAGTTTTGGAAGTTATTAATCGATTTTCATTAATGAGTTTTAAGTCTTCCGCATTATTTTCTGCTTATATTATATTGAAATGTTGGGGTTTAGATTTGTCGGTTCGCTCACATAGTACGATAAGTGTGGGTGCCACTCGCGGCTCGATTTGGGTCGTGACAAACATGGTATCAGAGCATTAGGTTTGTTGGTCTCATCACACAAGAACGAGTCTAATAGAGTCTTAAGGAACGGTAGGGGGACGCCTTTACTTTTTTTTGAGAGGCTATAAGACTTTAGGAAAATTCCATTCTTTCTTTCTTTCTTTCGTGCTAATACTTGGATCCAATTGGTATCTAGGTGATACAAATTTCTATCTGACCATGTTCACTCTATTTTGCAGATGGTTAGAACTAGAGCAACGACTGCGCCAACACCAACATCGGCAAGACAAGAAGCGTCTGAGCCAGCCACTGGGGCTGTAGCTCGAAGAGGAGTAGTGGCAAGAGGACGTGGAAGAGGTCGTGGGAGGACATCTTCTAGAGAAAGAGGACAAGCACCTAGCCCATCTGGTACTAGGGCGGTGCCTCCTCCACAAACTGAGGAAGTTGTAAGAGAGGGTGAGGAAGGGGAGAATGAACAAGTGCAGAATGAGGAATTGCCACCCCAACCTACCCCAGAGATGATCAATCAGGTTCTTGCTTATCTTAGCGGGTTATCTGATCAGGGCCAGACACCTCCTGTGTTTTCTGCACCAACAACTCCGGTTCCGGAGGTACAACATGCAACTACTATGGATCCCCGCATGGATGCCTCATTGGAAATAGACACGTTTCCTCGGTTGACTACAGGGCCTATAATGACGAGTGATCAGCATGAACTTTTCAGTAAGTTCTTGAAATTGAAACCTCCAGTCTTCAAGGGTGCTGAATCAGAGGATGCCTACGATTTTCTGGTCGATTATCATGAGCTACTACACAAGATGGGTAAAGTAGAACGATTTGGTGTTGAGTTTGTGACCTATCAGTTTCAAGGGAACGCCAAAATGTGGTGGCGGTCACATGTTGAGTCTCAACCAACAGAGGCACCACCTATGACTTGGGCATCATTCTCTAGCTTGTTTATGGAGAACTATATACCCCGTACTTTGAGGGATAGGAGGAGAGATGAGTTTCTAAGCCTAGAGCAAGGCAGGATGTCGGTTACTGCTTATGAGGCTAGGTTTCGTGCACTATCCAAATATGCCACCCAGCTTTGTTTTAGTCCACAAGAGCGGATTCGCCGTTTTGTGAAGGGGTTGAGGTCAAAGTTGCGGAATTCATCCTTACAGGTAGCGGCTACAGCAAAATCCTTTCAGGAAGTGGTAGACTTCGTGATAGAGGTGGAGGGAGTGAAGCCAGATGACTTCACCATGGCATCCACATCAAAAAGGTTTCGTAAGGGAGGTGAGTTTCATGGTTCTTACTCTAGAGGGCAGGGTTCAGGAGGTTACCCAGCCCGACCTATTTAGTCTTCACTGCATACTGTAGTTGGGGTCCACCGCAGACCGGTCAACATTTCTCGGAGTTTGGTGGTTATCCCCAGACTTCGTCATTCTCACAGAGGATGATTCTTGAATCAAGAGAGTGTTATGGATGTGGGGAGACAGGACATATTAAGAGGTATTGTCCAAAACAAAGTTATAGACCTCCTATAGTCAGAGGTAGAGGTGGTAATAGAAGAGGCCGTCATTCTAGAGGACGTGGTGGTCGAGGTAATGGTGGTCACCAAAACGGCCGGGGTGATGGGCAAACTGGAGCCACTACAGCACAACATGGTAGGGGCAACGCGCAGATAGGTGAGAGGGACCATTGTTATTCTTTCCCTGGACGGTCTGAAGCGGAGACATCTGATGCTGTTATCACAGGTAATCTTTTGGTTTGTGATTTCATGGCTTCCGTATTATTTGATCCTGGCTCTACATTTTCTTATGTATCTTCCTCATTTGCTACTGGCCTTAATTTACCTTGTCAATTGCTTGACACGCCTATTCGTGTTTCTACTCCGGTGGGTGAGTCTGTGATAGTCGAAAAGGTGTATAGGTCTTGTCTGGTGAATTTTGTGGGGATCAATACTCATGTAGACTTGGTTGTCTTAGAAATGGTTGACTTCGATGTAATTCTGGGTATGACATGGCTTTCTCCAAATTTTGCAATCTTGGATTGTAGTGCCAAAACTGTGACGTTAGCCAAGCCTGGGACAGATCCGTTAGTGTGGGAGGGTGACTACACTTCCACTCCAGTTCGTATCATCTCCTTTCTTCGTGCTAAGAGGATGGTTAGCAAAGGGTGTTTAGCTTTCCTGACACATCTCAGGGATGACACTAACCAAGTACCTTCAATTGAGTCGGTTTCGATAGTCCGTGAGTTTCTGGATGTGTTCCCTGCAGATCATCCTGGTATGCCACCGGATAGATATTCTGCATTGATCTTGAACCGGGTACTCGCCCCATTTCTATACCCCCTTATAGAATGTCTCCCGCGGAGTTAAGAGAGTTAAAGGCCCAACTTCAAGAGTTGTTGAGCAAAGGCTTTATTAGACCAAGTGCATCCCCTTGGGGTGCTCCTGTTTTTTTGTGAAGAAGAAGGATGGGAGTTTTCGAATGTGCATAGACTACAGACAATTGAATAAGGTAACTGTGAAGAACAAGTATCCTCTTCCTCGCATAGATGATTTGTTCGATCAGTTACAACGTGTTTGTACCTTCTCAAAAATCGATTTGATATCTGGTTATCATCAACTGAAAATACGGGCAACGGATGTGCCCAAGACTGCTTTTCGGACTAGGTATGGGCATTATGAGTTCTTAGAAATGTCTTTTGGGCTTACGAATGCCCCTGCCGCTTTCATGAGCTTGATGAATGGGATTTTTAAGCCATATCTGGATCTCTTTGTCATTGTATTCATTGATGATATATTGGTGTACTCAAAGAACAAGAAAGAACATGAGGATCACTTGAGAATTGTATTAAAAAAGTTGAGGGAGAAAAAGCTTTATGCCAAATTCTCAAAGTGTGAGTTTTGGCTAGATTCAGTGTCCTTCTTGGGGCACGTGGTTTCTAAGGATGGAGTGATGGTGGATCCATCTAAGATTGAAGCAGTGAAAAATTGGGAGAGACCTACTAATGTTACAGAGGTAAGGAGCTTTGTTGGAGCTAGCTACTACCGTCGATTTGTCAAGGGATTTTCCTCTATTGCTTCCCAACTGACAAATTTGACTAAGCAGAGTGTTCCATTTGTATGGTCGGACGAGTGTGAAGAAAGCTTTCAGAAGCTTAAGACTTTGTTGACTACTGCACCAATTCTCACCTTGCCAATGGAAGGTAAGAATTTCATTGTCTATTGTGATGCATCCTATTCGGGTTTGGGTGCAGTGCTAATGCAAGAGAAGAATGTGATCGCTTATGCTTCGAGGCAATTAAAAGTACATGAACGTAGCTATCCGACCCATGATTTGGAGGTTGCTGCGGTAGTGTTTGCATTAAAGCCATGGAGACACTATCTATATCGGGTTAAGTGCGAAGTATATACGGATCATCGTAGCCTACAGTATGTTTTTACCCAAAAAGATTTGAATTTGAGACAGAGGAGATGGATGGAACTACTGAAGGACTACGACATCACTATCTTGTATCATCCGGGAAAGGCTAATGTTGTGGCAGATGCCTTAAGTAGAAGGGCAAGAAGCATGGGAAGTCTAGGTCACTTGCATGTTTCTAGATGTCCATTGGCTAGAGAGGTTTAGACTCTGGCTAATGACCTTATGAGGTTAGAAGTAAATGAGAATGGAGGATTTTTTGCCAGTGTGGAGGCAAGATCTTCTTTTCTTGACAAGATTAAGGGAAAACAGTTTACTGATGAGAAACTGATCCGGATCCGAGATAAGGTGCTGCGAGGAGAGGCTAAGGAAACAACGATCGATGAGGAAGGTGTTTTGAGGATTAAGGGAAGGGTATGTGTACCCCGCGTCGATGATTCAATCCACACTATTCTGACAGAGGCTTATAGTTCAAGGTATTCTATACATCCTGGTGCAACCAAGATGTATCGTGACCTAAAGCAACATTTTTGGTGGAGTAGAATGAAGCGTGACATTGTTGATTTTATTGCCAAATGTCCAAACTATCAGCAAGTAAAATATGAACACTAGAGGCCCGGAGGAACACTTCAGAGAATGCCCATTCCTGAATAGAAGTGGGAAAGAATTGCAATGGATTTCGTGGTTGGTCTTCCTAATACAATGAGTAAGTATGACTCTATTAGGGTAATTGTTGATAGGTTAACTAAGTCAGCTCACTTTATTCCGGTCAAGGTGACTTATAATGCAGAGAAGTTAGCCAAACTGTACATCTCGGAAGTTGTTCGATTGCATGGGGTTCTACTCTCCATCATATCAGATAGAGGTACGCAGTTTACTTCTATGTTTTGGAAAACATTGCATGCTGAGTTGGGTACTAGGTTGGATCTTAGTACCGCATTTCACCCTTAGACCGATGGTCAGTCTGAGCGAACGATTCAAGTGTTGGAGGATATGCTTCGTGCATGTGTGATAGAGTTTGGTGGCCATTGGGATAGCTTCTTACCCTTAGCAGAATTCTCGTACAACAATAGCTATCACTCAAGTATTGATATGGCCCCATTTGATGCACTGTATGGGAGGAGATGTAGATCTCCCATTGGTTGGTTTGATGCATTTGAGGTTAGACCTTGGGGTACTGACCTTCTGAGGGAATCGTTAGATAAAGTGAAAGGCATTCAAGAAAAGCTTTTAGCGGCTCAAAGTAGGCAGAAGGAATATGCAGATCGAAAGGTTAGAGACTTGGAGCTTATGGAGGGTGAGCAAGTCTTGCTGAAGGTTTCACCCATGAAAGGGGTGATGCGGTTTGGTAAAAGAGGTAAACTAAGCCCAAGGTATATTGGTCCATTTGAAGTTCTGAAGCGCGTGGGGGAGGTAGCTTATGAATTGGCCTTTCCCCAGGACTGACAGGAGTGCATCCGGTATTTCATGTGTCTATGTTGAAAAGATACCATGGGAATGGAAACTACATCATCCGTTGGGATTCAGTTCGGATCGATGATAATTTGTCTTATGAGGAGGAGCCTGTTGCTATTTTAGATATAGAAGTTCGCAAGTTGAGGTCAAGGGAAATTGCATCTATCAAAGTCCAATGGAAGAATCGCCCGGTTGAAGAATCCACTTGGGAGAAAGAGGCTGATATGCAAGAAAGATACCCACACCTGTTTACAGATTCAGGTACTCCTTTTCGCCCTTGTTTTTCTTCTTATGTTCGTTCGAGGACGAACGATGGGTAAATTGGTATCTATTGTAACGACCTGTTTAGTCGTTTTGAGCAGCAGATTTATTTCTGGAAAAACTGTTTTGGTCGACGGATCCCACGACGGACCGTCATGGGCACGACGGACCGTCGAGGGGGTCTCATTTCAAAATACTTAGAATTCTGAAATTTGGGTACTGAAATAGACTCTCTGAACTTCGTAACAACATCGCAGGCCGGACTGTCGTGGGCACGATGGACCGTCGCAGACTCTTCAAGGAATTGAGTCTCTGAACTCTGTGACGGAAGCAGCAGGACGGACCGTCGCAAGCACGACGGGCAGTCACAGGCTGCGTAACCCAGGCTGGGTCGGATTTCTGTTAAATATTTTAAGGGCCGTTTTGGACTATTCCTGCTTATAATTATAAAGTTAGTGGTTTAATGTTAATAATTCAATTACTTGGGGGTTAAAGGAGATAACCTTGAAACAAATAGTGGGTTAATTTATCATCTTTTATACTTAATTATATGCTAATTAGGGTAAAAGAATGAGAGTTGTAATAAGGAAAAAGAAGAAAAGAGACAGAAAGAGAGGGAGAACGATCGAGACAAGAGATAAACGAAGAAGAAAGAAAAGACTTTGAGGATAGCTTGCTTGATCACGAATTCTTCGGTGGAGGTAGTTTATGGTTTATGTTTTTCGTAGTAAACTCTTAATAGCGAATGATATGTGTTGGGTAGTATTATAAAGTTTTCTATATGCTTAATTGTATGCTTGTGTGAATATGATTATCTAATTGTGATGAATTAGCATGACGAGGCTATTGAATCTTGAATCCTAAATCTAATTTGTTAATGATGATGCCTTAGTATAAAAGAAGGCTTGATGAACTAAAGTAATAAGATTGATGATTACTTAGTATAAAAGAAGGTTTGATGAACTAAAAGAATGAGGTTAGAGGATCAGGTGTCACGTTCCGGCACCAGGATAGAATATGGATCGGGTGTCATGTTCCGGCACCAGGATAGAATATGGATCAGAGTGTCACGTTCCGGCACCAGGGTAGAATATGGATCGGAGTGTCACGTTCCGGCACCAGGATAGAATATGGATCGGGTGTCACGTTCCCGCACCAGGATAGAATATGGATCGGAGTGTCACGTTCCGACACCAGGATAGTATATGGATCGGGTGTCACGTACTGACACCAGGATAGTATGATGAGGATCAGAGTGTCACATTTCGACACCAGGATAGTAAAGAGAATGGATCTTGAAATATGTTAATAAACTCAATTTAATGAACCTATTTCCAAAATGAGTATGGTATTGAGGCTTGAGTCCTCATGGGTGTACTTGGCGTACTTATTGATGATTAAAGTACTTGTTGTTGCTACCCATTGAGTATTGTAGTTGATTTATGATGATATCTGATATATACTGTTTTCTATTTTGAGTTGGCCAATGATACCTACTCAGTACTTGTGTTTGTACAGACCCCTACTTGTATGTTTCTTTCTTTGTTATTTGTGGAGTGCAACAAACGTACCGTCGTCTTCAACTCAACCGCAACTCTAGCCAGTCTTCATTTCGCCAGATTTCAGGGTTAGCTAATGCTTCTAGCTTGGACTGGATCTTCTTCTTCATGTCTTGATGCCTTGCAGTTCCGGCATGGACTAGCTTTTTATTTATTTTAGCTTCCTAGATACTCTTAGCTTTAGTAATTAGAGGATAGATGTTCTTGTGATGATGACTTCCAGATTTTGGGGGATAATAAGTGTTTGAGTTTTAGAAGTTATTAATCTATTTTCATTATTGAGTTTTAAGTCTTCCGCATTATTTTCTGCTTATATTATATTGAAACGTTGGGGTTTAGATTGGTTGGTTCGCTCACATAGTAGGATAAGTATGGGTGCCACTCGCGGCTCGATTTGGGTCGTGACACTTTCGAATCAAACTATACCAAATATCACTAACATGAAATCCACAATGCGATATATATGTTAAACAAGGAGCATGATAAAAAGTACTATATCAAACTTCAATATTTGTTTAACGTGGTTTAGATAAGACAAATAATTAGTATCACATTATTATGCACTACTTTGGCGTTCTTTTTCTCCTTTTGAAACAAGGATATAAATATCGTTCACCTAACTGTAATTTTCTAGACATTCCAATAAGCAGCTATGAGGTCAAAATTATAAGTAAAGCTTTTTAATTAATAAAAATATAGACATTATTATTAAAATCATAAAGTAACATATATGTAACCTCTGTTTTTTCATAAAATTGAATACTTGTTGTATCAAATATGTTTCCTCATCTTCATCATTTAGGATTATTTCATATCCCTTAGGTAAAAAAGGATTTAAACCAAGGAGCAAACTAGGATGCCCTTTGAATAAGTATTTCGCCTTTTCAATGACACCAACAATATCAATTCTGTGAGAAATAAAAAGACTTAGTTCCACATATTTCATCAAATAAGAATAGAAATTAGTGAAGATTGACAATACTCAAATTGTAGTAGCAAACCTTTTTCTCATAAAGTCCATCAGAACAACAAGGAATGTGATATACTTCTCTCTTTTATTTTGAAACGTGTCCTTAACTTGGTCCAGATAAGAGAATGCCTCATCAATAGTCATTTTTTGCTTACTAGCCCCAACTCTGTCAATGTCGTTGTCACCACTAATATTACCCAAACCACCTTCAGAAACATCTGATTGACTGTGACAAACAGAACCATAGTTAAAAGTTTGTAGTATAATTTATTTGTCCAATATAGAATTTAGAGTTCTGTTAAACTCTCTTCTACTATCTATCAATGCTTATCATGGAATAAATGAAAAAACTTTTAATAGTTCCTTGTGAATTGACAAATCGATTATTAAATGATATAACCAAATATATAGCGATACATTTATATGTTGGAGCCCTTATCTTACAAAGAATTATCCGAAAAAGAAAATCAAATCTAGATCAACCCTAACAAACGCATCAAATGGTAAATATTCAATCTATATCTTTAGTTGTGCGTGGCATTTCTTTGTGTTAAACAAAAAAATTATTTTTACTACACTATGTTGTTGACTAATTTCAAAGGATGGCATCTAACATGTTCTTATCACTTAACATACAAAAACCATAGATCATAGTAATGGAAAATAACTAAATTATCAAAAATTCATCTAAAAAATTTTAGTAGCTACAAAATTGACGTAGAACAAAATGAACAAAAGGCACAGATCTTACGGATATCTATGATAAAAACCAAATGGGGAGGCATCTCTCAATCTCTTCATGCTGCAAAAATAGAACAACTAAAATAAGTTTGAATGTAACAAAAACAAATAAACAAGAGATGCTTCATTTTCTAAATAAACAAACCTTTTGACATAAGTTAGTAAAATGAAAAGTTTGAAGAGATCTATAGTCAAAAAATAGATTTTAATCAATTGTATGGAGCGTAAAATATAACAAAAATCTTTTTACAATTGAGTTCTCTACCTTTTCCCCCTCCTACTCTTTGACTTAGAAGCACAACAGTACACAAGTTTACAAAAACAAGTGAGCTAAAATAAGAAATTTACAAAAAAATTATATTTTTACTGTATATCTTATGTATTTCTAATATAAAATTATTCACATCTATATATTCTATATAAAAAAAATTGGTCAATAGTTAAAAAAGGTAAAATTTTAAAATGAGGTTAAAACAAGTAATAAGTCTGAACATTTTTAAATTAGGCTATAATTTTCAATATCAATCTAGATTATAATAAATGAAGAATATGAGAATCGCAGAACAAACTGTTGACTATTTTGTATAATTTTGTGTTTATTATTTAATTTGTATTTAATGCAACTACCCTTATATTTTTGAAATAATTTTTCGGTGAATTTTATTCCCACAAAAGTAAAGACTATGTGGAATATTTAATGTTTACATTTATACTTCAATTTTTTGAAAGAGGAATTAGATTATATCATATTGTATATAATAAAATAATGTTGAATTAGATGACTTTATGCGAATCATTTAAATGATTTTACTAAATATTATGGAATACATTTTAAAGGATACATTTACCGTTATATAAATCCATCTCAAATGGAAGAGGGTTATCAGATCACATTGCTTCTAACTAAATTTTGTGTGATCTAAACTATAATGCCCCTCAATATAAGTGAAGTTGGTACATCTACAAAATGGGTCGGTTATGATAAATTTATTTCTTTTTTGAATTTCTACATAGATTACTTGCTAACTCACTCCAAAGTTATTTCGGTTACAATTTATTGGGCTAAAATGTAGTTCAAGCCACCAGCCATCCACCTCTTACTAAATTATAATTGCTTTATTATTTATTTTATATGTTCTATAACTACTAAAAATTATATGTTTTTCTTTATTAAGCCAACATATAACATACCTAATACTAAAAAGTATTCTTTAAAACAGTTTGATAAGATAACAACCATTGGTCAATTTGGATAACATATTGGTGTTCCTTTTTTGCATCTTGGATTGAAATGGACAAAGCTATAAATAGATGACTTATAGCAAACTAGGAAGGATTGTACTAGTTATGTTTAAATAAGCTAATTTTAATAGACCATCTAATAAATCGATAACCCTTAACATCAACATAATTAATAGAAACATTTTTTATCTTTATCTCTAATATTAAACTTTTTAAGAATCGATATACTCGCATATGATAAAAAATAAGTAACAATTTAGTAATATAGGGCTAGATGAAATAAAGAATGAACGTTTATATGAACAAATTGACTTTCGAATCAAACTATACCAAATATCACTAACATGAAATCCACAATGCGATATATATGTTAAACAAGGAGCATGATAAAAAGTACTATATCAAACTTCAATATTTGTTTAACGTGGTTTAGATAAGACAAATAATTAGTATCACATTATTATGCACTACTTTGGCGTTCTTTTTCTCCTTTTGAAACACGGATATAAATATCGTTCATCTAACTGTAATTTTCTAGTCATTCCAATCAGCAGCTATGAGGACAAAATTACGAGTAAAGCTTTTTAATTAATAAAAAAGTAAACCTTTTATTATTAAAATAAAAAAAAACTAACATACATATAACATGTGTTTTTTTCAATAAAATAGAAAACTTCTTCCATCAAATATATTTCCTCATTTACATTATTCAGGATTATTTCATAGCCCTAAAGTAAAAAATGATTTAAAACAAGGAGTAAACTAAGATGCCCTTTGAATAAATTTTCCCCCTTTTGAATGACACCAACAATATCAATTCAGTAAGCAATATTAAAAATTAATTCCACGTATATCATCAACTATGAATAGAAATAAGTGAAGATTGACAATAGACAAATTGTAGTAGCAAACCTTTTTATCATAAAGCTCATCATGACAAAAAGGAATGTGCCATACTTCTCCCTTTTATTTGGATACTTGTCATTAAGTTCGTAAAAATAAGAGAATGCCTCATCAATAGTCATTTTTGGCTTACTGCCACCAACTCCGTCAACATCGTTGTTACCACTTATATTGCCCAGACCACCTCCAGAAACATGTGATTTATTTTGACAAATAGAACCATATCTAAAATTTTGTAGTATAATTTATTTTTCTCATATATAATATAGAATTATGTTAAACTCTCTTCCACTTTATATCAATGCTTATCTTGAAATAAGTGAAAAAACATTTAATAGTTCCTTGTGAATTGAGAAGTCCGTTAAAAAATAATACAACCAAATATATAGCGATACTTTTCATATGTTTGAGCCCATAACCTAACAAATGTGTCAAATGGTAAATATTCAATCTCTACCTTTAGTTGGATGACATTTCTTTCTGTAAAACAAAAAAAATTATTTTAACTACTCTGTGTTGTCGACTAATTTCAAAAAAATGGCATCTAACATGTATTGATCACTTTACATACACATACCATACATCATTGTAATAAAAAAATATCTAATTATCAAAAATTCATCTAAAAAAATTTTAGCAGCTAAAATACTGATGTAGAAAAAAATTAACGAAAAACAAACATCTTACGAATCTCTACGATAAAAACAAAATGGGGAGGTATCTCTCAATCTCTTCATGCTGCAAAAATAGAACAGTAAAAATTAGTTTGAATGTAACAAAAACAAATAAACGGGAGATGCTTCATTTTCTAAATAAACAAACCTTTTGAAATAAGTTAGTAAAATTAAAAGTTTCAAGAGATCTATAAACAAAAAATAGATTTTAATAAGTTTTATGGATCATAAAATATAACAATTTTTTTTCAATTCAGTTTTCGCTACCTTCCCCCCCCCCCCTTCTCTTTGACTAAAAAGCACAACAACACACAAAAGTTTAGAAACAGAAGTGAGCTAAATAAATAAATTTAGAAAAAATTAATGCTATTGTATAACTTATGGATTTCTAATATCAAATTATGTACATCTATATATTCTACAAAAAAATTGGTCAATAGTTAAAAAAAAAGGTAAAATGTTAAAATGAACTAAAAACCCGTAATAAGTCCGCTTTTTTTTTGAAATTAGGCTAGATTTTTCAATATCAATCTAGATTATAATAAAAGAAGATTATGAAACTAGCAGAACACGCGATTAACTTTTCAGTATAATTTCTATTTAATAAATAATTTGTATTTAATGCAATTGCCCTTGTATCTTTGAAATAATTGTTTGGTCAATTATTTCCTCACAAAAGTGAAGATTGTGGAATATTTAATGTTTACTATTATACTTCAATTTTTGTAAATAGGAATTAGATTACTAAATTAATGCTGACTTAAATGAGTTTATGCGGGTTATTTAAATGATTTTACAAAATATTACGAAATACATTTTCTAAGGAACACATTAAAAGTAATTTAAATCAATTTTAAATGGAAAGAGGGTTGTGTGATCACATTTCTTTTAACTAACTTTTATATGATCTAAATTGCAACTCCCCTCAATATTAGTGAGGTTCGTGGATCTACAAAATGGGTTGTTTATGATAAATGTATTTTAATTTGAGTTTATGCATATATAACTTACTGACTCACTCAAATGCTTTATCAGTAACAATTTATTTGGATAAAATGTGGTTCATGTTCCCAGCCTTCTACCTCTTACTAAATTATAGTTGGTAACAACTAAAAGTACAATTTTTTTCTTTTTTTAACGAACATATAATATATCTAAGAAGAAAAACTATTCGTTAAGACATTTTGAGAAGATAACAGTCATGGGTCAATTTGGCTAAGATATTGGTGTTCCTTTTTTTCCGGGTTGGATTGAATGGACTTATCAGATAAATATATGACTTATACAAAACTAGGACGGATTTGACTAGTTATATTTAAGTAGGCTAATTTTATCACTATAGTTAAACTATCATATAAATCTACAAACTTAAGACCTGCATAATTAATACAAACATTATATTATCTTTATCTCTAATATTACAGTAATTAAAAATATGAGTAAAAAATAATGAATTATAGAAAATATGCCAATTCTAGTAGAAAACCTTTTGCTCTTAAAGTCTGTCATAATGATAAAAAACTTGATACTTCTCACTTTGAATTGGAATTGTGTCCTTAAATTGGTTCGACTAACAGAATGCCACATCAAATGTCATTTTTTGCTTTCTAGCACCAACTCTATTAACAACACTATAACCATTTATATTACGCACACTACCTTGAGAAACTTATGACTGACTTTGACGCATAGAGCCAAATCTAAAAGTTGGCAATAAAATTTATTTTTCCTATTGATTAATATAGAGTAATGTCATACTCTCATTTACTTTCAATCAATATTTTTATTTAAATTGAAGAAAAAGCTTTTAAAAAGTTCATTAAAATTTGACAAATCCTTTTATATGATACAACCAAATAAATAGTTGTATTGCTAATATATTGGAGACATTAAAATAAGAACGAATTTTTCTAAAAATATATTATTCTAGATCAACTATAACAACACAATAAAGGTAATGACTCAATATTTAACGTCAGTCGTGCATGTTAAAGTTGAGTAGAAGATAAGAAATTATTTTAAAACTCTGAGTTGCTAAGTTATAAGAAAGAGGCATCAAACAATTCTTGTGTCGCGCCGTGAGCCAAAAACCTTGGTGGGAATGACAATCGAGAACCATTGCTAGGACAAGTGAACCCTCTACCTTGATTACTTACTCAGTGGAAGATTTAACTTAATAGGATAAACTCAAGTAAAAAAAAAATATTATAAAGAAAACATACAGCTAGGTAATAATGCAAACTCAAGTGTGAACATAAGATAAATATATGAAAATACTAAGGATCAAACATCTCATTGCCTATAAATCCTCTAAAAAAGGAAATGTATGTCGAGACAAGACCCAAAACATCCTAATGAAAAAGTAATAATACTAGAAGAAATAAACAGGATCCTCCGGAAGCAAGGAGGCTCACCACAAGACTTCAAGTACTCAAATTGATCAATGATGCGCGGGATCCTAATCATGGTTACCTATGTCTACATCATAATAAACTGCAAGCCTAATGACATCAAAGTTTATTAGGATAACTTTGCGCCCCTATTCGCTCACTTCTTACAAAGTTTCAACATCTTCTTGTTTGTTTTTTTTAAAAAAAATTTGGGTACATTTTAATATTATAATTTATCTTTATTCTACTAATATATAACATTTCAAAAGAAGACTTGTTCTTCAATACAGTTTGATAAGATTAACAATGGGATAATCTGTGTAAGATATTAGTATAACTTTTTACGGCTTGGTTTGAAATGGACAAAGTTGATAAACGGATGGATTGTACCAAACTAGGACATATTGTACAAATTACGTCTAAATAGGGTTTTTGTAACCGTAGCTAGGGAATATTATAAATCCATATCCTTTAACATACGCATATGGGTATTTATTATGTTTATCTCTATTAATATACTAATTCAAAATGTAAAAAAAAAAATAGTATACCTCACATGTTCAAAATTCAGTATCAAGTTAGCAATGTAGGGCTCGATCAAAAGAAGACTGAACAATAATGTAGACAATATGTATTTTCAATCAAAGAATTTGAAATATGTTTTCAATAAAATCCGCAAAGCAATGCATATCTGAAACAAGAAGCATGATTAAAGTACTATATTTAACTTCAACAATTGCTTAGTGTCGTTTAGACAAGACAACTTATTAGCAATAACTGAGTCGTCCTAGAAGAAATTTGAATTCTTCTTCTAAATCCGGATGGTCTTTGAGAAGTAGGATAACCTAAACATCAAAAAAATAGTACTTATAATTAAGAGCACGAGTTTTTTAGAAAAATTTCTATGTACTAAAATTATAAATAGTATCACCTGATTGTACACCTCTTTGGCGTTTTTCCTCTTCTTCTTAAACATGGAAAAAACATCTTTCACCTCACTGTAATTTTCTAAACGTTCCTGCGAAAAGTTATGAAGCCATAAGTTAGGTGAAAAGTTTTTAATTAATAAAAAGGTAGACATTATTATTAAAAAATCATGAAGTAACATATATGTAACCTCTGTTTTTTTAAAAAAAATTGAATACTTGTTGCATCAAATATGTTTCCTCATCTTCATCATTCAGGATTATTTCATAGCCCTTAGGTAAAAAAGGATTTAAACCAAGGAGCAAACTAGGATGCCCTTTGAATAAGTATTTCGCCTTTTCTATGACACCAACAATATCAATTCTGTGATAAATAAAAAGACTTAGTTCCACATATTTCATCAAATAAGAATAGAAATTAGTGAAGATTGATAATAGTCAAATTGTAGTAGCAAACCTTTTTCTCATAAAGTCCATCAGAACAACAAGGAATGTGATATACTTCTCTCTTTGATTTTGAAACGTGTCCTTAACTTGGTCAAGATAAGAGAATGCCTCATCAATAGTCATTTTTGGCTTACTAGCCCCAGCTCTGTCAATGTCGTTGTCACCACTAATATTACCCAAACCACCTTCAGAAACATCTGATTGACTGTGACAAACAGAACCATAGTTAAAAGTTTGTAGTATAATTTATTTGTCCAATATAGAATTTAGAGTTCTGTTAAACTCTCTTAAACTATCTACCAATTCTTATCATGGAATAAATGAAAAAACTTTTAATAGTTCCTTGTGAATTGACAAATCGATTATTAAATGATATAACCAAATATATAGCGATACATTTATATGTTGGAGCCCTTATCTTACAAAGAATTATCCGAAAAAGAAAATCAAATCTAGATCAACCCTAACAAACGCATCAAATGGTAAATATTCAATCTATATCTTTAGTTGTGCGTGGCATTTCTTTGTGTTAAACAAAAAAATTATTTTAACTACTCTATGTTGTTGACTAATTTCAAAGGATGGCATCTAACATGTGGTTATCACTTAACATACAAAAACCATAGATCATAGTAAGTGAAAATAACTAAATTATCAAAAATTCATCTAAAAAATTTTAGTAGCTACAAAATTGACGTAGAACAAAATGAACAAAATGCACAGATCTTACGGATATCTATGATAAAAACCAAATGGGGAGGCATCTCTCGATCTCTTCATGCTGCAAAAATAGAACAACAAAAATAAGTTTGAATGTAACAAAAACAAATAAACAATAGATGCTTCATTTTCTAAATAAACAAACCTTTTGACATAAGTTAGTAAAATGAAAAGTTTGAAGAGATCGATAGTCAAAAAATAGATTTTAATCAGTTGTATGGATCGTAAAATATAACTAAAATCTTTTTACAATTCAGTTCTCTACCTTTTCCCCCCTCCTACTCTTTGACTTAGAAGCACAACAGTACACAAGTTTACAAAAAACAAGTGAGCTAAAATAAGAAATTTAGAAAAAAAATTTAAATTTTAGTGTATATCTTATGTATTTCTAATATAAAATTATGCACATCTATATAATCTATATAAAAAAAATTGGTCAATAGTTAAAAAAGGTAAAATTTTAAAATGAGGTTAAAATAAGTAAGTCTGAACATTTTTAAATTAGGCTATAATTTTCAATATCAATCTAGATTATAATAAATGAAGAATATGAGAATCGCAGAACAAACTGTTGACTATTTTGTATAATTTTGTGTTTATTATTTAATTTGTAATTAATGCAACTACCCTTATATTTTTGAAATAATTGTTCGGTGAATTTTATTCCCACAAAAGTAAAGACAATGTGGAATATTTAATGTTTACATTTATACTTCAATTTTTTGAAAGAGGAATTAGATTACATCATATTGTATATAATAAAATAATGTTGAATTAGATGACTTTATGGGAATCATTTAAATGATTTTACTAAATATTATGGAATACATTTTCTAAAGGATACATGTACCGTCATTTAAATCCATCTCAAATGGAAGAGGGTTATCTGATAACATTTCTTCTAACTAAATTTTATGTGATCTAAACTATAACGCCCCTCAATATAAGTGAAGTTGGTACATCTACAAAATGGGTCGGTTATGATAATTTATTTAATTTTTTAATTTCGACATAGATTACTTGCTAACTCACTCCAAAGTTATTTCGGTTACAATTCATTGGGCTAAAATGTAGTTCAAGCCACCAGCCATCCACCTCTTACTAAATTATAATTGCTTTATTATTTATTTTATAAGTTCTATAACTACTAAAAATTATATGTTTTTCTTTATTAAGCCAACATATAACATACCTAATACTAAAAAGTATTCTTTAAAACAGTTTGATAAGATAACAACCATTGGTCAATTTGGATAACATATTGGTGTTCCTTTTTTGCATCTTGGATTGAAATGGACAAAGCTAATAAATAGATGACTTATAGCAAACTAGGAAGGATTGTACTCGTTATGTTTAAATAAGCTAATTTTAATAGACCATCTAATAAATCGATAACCCTTAACATAAACATAATTAATACAAACATTTTTTAGCTTTATCTCTAATATTAAACTTATTAAGAATCTATATACCTCACATATGATAAAAAATAAGTAACAATTTAGTAATATAGGGCTAGATTAAATAAAGGATGAACGTTCATATGAACAATTTGACTTTCGAATCAAACTATACCAAATATCACTAACATGAAATCCACAATGCGATATATATGTTAAACAAGGAGCATGATAAAAAGTACTATATCAAACTTCAATATTTGTTTAAAGTGGTTTAGATAAGACAAATCATTAGTATCACATCATTACGCACTACTTTGGCGTTCTTTTCTCCTTTTGAAACACGGATATAAATATCGTTCACCTAACTGTAATTTTCTAGACATTCCAATAAGCAACTATGAGGACAAAATTACGAGTAAAGCTTTTTAATTAATAAAAAGTAAACCTTTTATTATTAAAATAAAAAACTAACATACATATAACATGTGTTTTTTTCAATAAAATAGAATACTTCTTCCATCAAATATATTTCCTCATTTACATTATTCAGGATTATTTCATAGCCCTAAAGTAAAAAATGATTTAAACCAAGGAGTAAACTAAGATGCCCTTTGAATAAATTTTCCCCCTTTTCAATGACACCAACAATATCAATTCAGTAAGCAATATTAAAAATTAGTTCCACGTATGTCGAAAGCCAATCATTTGAGATTGATGCTTAGGCTTCATCAAATATGAATAGAAATAAGTGAAGATTGACAATAGACAAATTGTAGTAGCAAACCTTTTTATCATAAAGCTCATCATGACAACAACGCATGTGATATACTTCTCCCTTTGATTTGGATACTTGTCATTAAGTTCGTAAAAATAAGAGAATGCCTCATCAATAGTCATTTTTGGCTTACTGCCACCAACTCCGTCAACATCGTTGTCACCACTTATATTGCCCAGACCACCTCCAGAAACATGTGATTTATTTTGACAAATAGAACCATATCTAAAAGTTTGTAGTACAATTTATTTTTCTCATATATAATATAGAATTATGTTAAACTCTCTTCCACTTTATATCAATGCTTATCTTGAAATAAATGAAAAAACATTTAATATTTCCTTGTGAATTGAAAAGTCCGTTAAAAAATAATACAACCAAATATATAGCGATACTTTTCATATGTTTGAGCCCATAACCTAACAAATGTGTCAAATGGTAAATAGTCAATCTCTATCTTTAGTTGGATGACATTTCTTTCTCTAAAACAAAAAAAATTATTTTAACTACTCTGTGTTGTTGACTAATTTAAAAAAAATGGCATCTTACATGTATTGATCACTTTACATACACATACCATACATCATTGTAAAAAAAAATCTAATTATCAAAAATTCATCTAAAAAATTTTAGCAGCTAACAAATTGATGTAGAAAAAAATTAACGAAAACAAACATCTTACGAATCTCTATGATAAAAACAAAATGGGGAGGCATCTCTCAATCTCTTCATGCTGCAAAAATAGAACAATAAAAATTAGTTTGAATGTAACAAAAACAAATAAACCGGAGATGCTTCATTTTCTAAATAAACAAACCATTTGAGATAAGTTAGTAAAATTAAAAGTTTCAAGAGATCTATAAAAAAAAATTGATTTTATAAGTTTTATGGATCATAAAATATAACAATTTTTTTTCAATTCAGTTTTCACTACCTCCCCCCCCCCTTCTATTTGACTAAAAAGCACAACAACACACAAATGTTTAGAAACGGAAGTGAGCTAAATAAATAAATTTAGAAAAAAATAATGCTATTGTATATCTTATGGATTTCTAATATCAAAATATGTACATCTATATATTCTACAAAAAAATTGGTCAATAGTTAAAAAAAAGGTAAAATTTTAAAATGAACTAAAAACCCGTAATAAGTCCGCTTTTTTTGAAATTAGGCTAGATTTTTCAATATCAATCTAGATTATAATAAAAGAAGATTATGAAAATAGCAGAACACGCGATTAACTTTTCAGTATAATTTCTATTTATTAAATAATTTGTATTTAATGCAATTGCCCTTGTATCTTTGAAATAATTTTTTGGTCAATTATTTCCTCACAAAAGTTAAGATTGTGGAATATTTAATGTTTACAATTATACTTCAATTTTTGTAAATAGGAATTAGATTACTAAATTAATGCTGACTTAAATGAGTTTATGCGGGTCATTTAAATGATTTTACAAAATATTACGAAATACATTTTCTAAGGAACACATTAAGAGTAATTTAAATCAATTTTAAATGGAAAGAGGGTTGTGTGATCACATTTCTTCTAACTAACTTTTATGTGATCTAAATTGCAACTCCCCTCAATATTAGTGAGGTTCGTGGATCTACAAAATGGGTTGTTTATGATAAATGTATTTTAATTTGAGTTTATGCATATATAACTTATTGACTCACTCAAATGCTTTATCGGTAACAATTTATTTGGATAAAATGTGGTTCATGTTCCCAGCCTTCTACCTCTTACTAAATTATAGTTGGTAACAACTAAAAGTACAATTTTTTTCTTTTTTTTAACGAACATATAATATATCTAAAAATAAAAAGTATTCGTTAAGACATTTTGATAAGATAACAGTCATGGGTCAATTTGGCTAAGATATTGGTGTTCCTTTTTTTCCGGGTTGGATTGAATGGACTTATCTGATAAATATATGACTTATACAAAACTAGGACGGATTTTACTAGTTATATTTAAGTAGGCTAATTTTATCACTATAGTTAAACTATTATATAAATCTACAAACTTAAGACCTGCATAATTAATACAAATATTATATTATCTTTATCTCTAATATTATAGTAATTAAAAATATGAGTAAAAATTAATGATTTATAGAAAATATGCCAATTCTAGTAGAAAACCTTTTGCTCTTAAAGTCTGTCATAATGATAAAAAACTTGCTACTCCTCACTTTGAATTGGAACTGTGTCCTTAAATTTGTTCGAGTAACAGAATGCCACATTAATTGTCATTTTTAGCTTTCTAGCACCAACTCTATTAACAACACTATAACCATTTATATTACGCACACTACCTTAAGAAACTTATGACTGACTTTGACGCATAGAGCCAAATCTAAAAGTTGGCAATAAAATTTATTTTTCCTATTGATTAATATAGAGTAATGTTATACTCTCATTTACTTTCAATCAATATTTTTCTTTTAATTGAAGAAAAATCTTTTAAAAAGTTCATTAAAAATTGACAAATCCTTTTATATGATACAACCAAATAAATAGTTGTATTGCTAATATATTGGAGACATTAAAATAAGAACGAATTTTTCGAAAAATATATTATTCTAGATCAACTATAACAACACAATAAAGGTAATGACTCAATCTTTAACGTCAGTCGTGCATGGTAAAATTGAGTAGAAGATAAGAAATTATTTTAAAACTCTGAGTTGCTAAGTTATAAAAAAGAGGCATCAAACAATTCTTGTGTCGCGCCGTGAGCCAAAAACCTTGGTGGGACTGACACTCGAGAACCATTGCTAGGACAAGCGAACCCTCTACCTGCTTACTTACTCAGTGGAAGATTTAACTTAATAGGATAAACTCAAGTAAAGCATAAAATATTATAAAGAAAACATTCAGCTAGGTAATAATGCAAACTCAAGTGTCTACATAAGATAAATATATGAAAATACTAAGGATCTAACATCTCATTACCTATGAATCGTCTAAAAAATGAAATGTATGTCGATACAAGACCCAAAACATCCTAATGAAAAAGTAATAATACTAGAAGAAATAAACAGGATCCTTTGGAAGCAAGGAGGCTCACAACAAGACTTCAAGTACTCAACTTGATCAATGATACGCGGGATCCTAATCCTGGTTACCTATGTCTATATCATAATAAACAGCAAGCCTAATGACATAGATATGTTAAATGTAAAAGTAAGCAAGGGGATTTTAAAATGATACATAAGCTTGAAAAAAACGGAAAACCAATAGACGTCTCTCAAATTTCGAACATCTTTGTGGAACTCGGATGGATAGAATATCTGGAGCTATGAGCTTCCTCCATGATCTTCTTTTTGAGTTCATCCACCCATTGTTCGGCTTGAATTTTCTTTTCTTTTGCTTAACGAGTAGACAAGTAGGGAAAGTTGATAATTTGTGTGAGATAATATCAGTTCTTCATCCTTGTATGTTGTTAGAAGACCAAGCAAATACGTCAACCTAATGCTTAAGCAACTCTATTAACTCTTTCTTTCTTTTAGCCTCCAAATGTATCCGGACTCGCGTTTCATTTACTATTTTCTCATCACCTAAGTTAATAGCGTCTGTTTCATCCATATTGGGTTTCATTTGACTTTCATCTTTCTCAATCTCATGTGATTGATTTTAAGGCATCATGCTCTAATCATACTCTTTGTGGTTTTTTTAATATCATTTTCACCTTGATCGGTGGATCCGTTACGTGTCATAACCGTTGAAAAAGGATTTTTATTAATTTAAGTGCTGAAAAGTGCAAACGGTAAGCAAACATAAATATAAGTTTAACATAACGTGAATATTTCAATGAATACAAAGAACTTTTATTTCAAAACATCATGAGCTTTTAGAAGAAGCAAACCACAAAAGATTAGGCATGATTCAAGCCTAAATTTGATCATGCATTTTTAAAATTAAAACTACATTTCTAAAATACCGGGACTTTGTTTGAAAAAATGACATGTCGATGGTCAGGCTTTGCAAGATTTCTCCAGGTTTTGCATCACGAATGGTCAATTTTCTAAGACAGATCACTTCCTCTGCTCAAACCATGACCTAAAAAAATTTCTTATTCCTTCAAAAATGTCATTAGAACTTTGTTGGTCTAGAATCGAAGTTTGTATGATATAAAGATTGTCTGGCTTGATCTATGATGGTACCTTCCTGAGGCAAGCTCATATTTGAGTTCATTGGTGCCTTTTTTATGCTTTAACTATATCGACTCCGCTATCCTATTGTACTGGGGTCCAAGTCCTCTAATGGGCTAATAACTATATGTCAAGATTTCTGACGCAACCATTGTTGCTTTACTTGACAATTTTGCATCGGTTGAATCTACTTCTTCTTTGATCCTTACGACTTACATAATATCCTAAGTGTGAAAAGTGTGTCCGTCGAACTCGTCAGCGATTGGTTTTGAATTAACATAATGAATGGAGTGACTGATCTCTCCATGGATGGTATTTCTGTGTGACACCATTTAAATTTTACACACATATAAAGCATGGAAGGAACCGAAGCATGAAAGGAACCACTCTTGCCATGTGAACCCATGGTGTTCCCAACAACAGGTTGTAGTTGTATGATACATCCACCACTTGAAGTAGAATGAGAAATTTTGTCAATCCTACTTGCATGTGAGATAGATCTCTCCAATGACACTTCTTTGCACTCAATTAAAAGCTCTAACTTTCACACGTTTTCCTTTATCTCTCTCATATTAACACCAAAATCCCTTACTGTGGTGAAAGGACACATGTATCATCTAGAACCACCATCAATTAAAACTGGAGTCACAATCTTATTACAAAATTTGACTACGATGTGAAGTGCTTTGTTGTGACCAGTCCTTTCTATGGGAAAATCATCATTATGGAGAGATGTTGCTAGATTCCAATATTGTTCCAATCATTGAAGCTAAGGTTTCACTTGTGTTCTCTTTCAAAATGTTCACTCTTTCTACACACTTCTATCAAACAATTTGTATAAGCTTCAGAACTCAACAACAGAGACAAAATAGATATGTGGGATGACGTCTTCTTCAGGTGCTCTTCGACTGAATAGTCTTTAGGCTGCATATTTTTCCAAATCTATGCAGCTTCAACATTAGCCACATTCTTCTTTAAATTCTATTATTTTCCAATAACTCTTTGACTTAGATCCTATGGGGAATAACACCTCCCCAACATAGTAATTTCTTCAGACACATCAATGTCGATAATCTTGCCCTTGACATCTCTTCAATAGTCCCAGGGATTTCTTCGATGTCATACTCAACCTTTCTAGAAATTAGAGTAGTCACTACAACTCTTAATAGATATGTTTGGACTATCATAGGTTCCCTTAGTTCAACTGTGATAACACTCTGCGCCAAAGATATCATGGTGTCTTCCTCATCTATGTTTGGATAGTTGGGGGGCCATATTCGTCATGCACAATAACCATATTGTCTTCCCGATTCTCACGGTTTGGTAAGAGATTGTTGTTCAAATTCTACGGCACTGCAGTGCATTTTATTAATCAGCTTTTTATCAAATACTTGATCTGGTTCTTCAAACCCTAACAATCTTCCGTTTCATGCCCTTGGACTCCCGAGTGGTAATTGCATCACTTGTATCCATCAAAATTATGAGGGATAGATCGAGGTGCTTTCCTTCAACTGGTTGCAACACTCATGGTGTCTTCAACCTATCGAACGATCGATCATAGGTCTCGGCAATCATCATGTTAATTTGAACATTTTTAGTTTTACTGCATGTGATCTCGATATATAAGATGGTATACTTTTGTGGATTGGTGCTTAGACATTAGACGTATGGTCTTGGAGGGTTTAGATATACTGGTGCTCGGGGTGGATTATTGTGTGGTTGGGTATTATATACTAGGTGTGGGGCGTAAGAAGTATTTGCAACAATTTGGGGATTGTTGGGATAACGATAGGATGGTCCTCCTTGTTGGTAGGTGACATCTCAAACATCTTCCCTTTTCTTGATGCCTCTAATGGAGGCCAATTGTACTGCTCTACATGCAGCTTTCAATACGATCATAGACTGAATCTTCAATTATTTAAAAGCCTCCTCTATGAAGTCTCCCTTTTGACCAATTCTACGAACTTATGGCCCATCAGTGATATCATCTTGTCTAAGTAGATACCTTATTGAGCACGAATAAAGTGCTTCGAGAGCTCACTTCCATCGCAGCCTAAGTTCTCCCGCATTGCGCTTATTCCTTGAAATTCTCAAATGGCTTTTTCTTTATGTGAGCCAATGAGAATCTATAACAGTGATTTCAGTATTTAATCTTAAATGAATCCTGAAGTCCTAAATATTTCTTGCCAGTCACGCCACTTGCGAAGGTATAAGTGGGTATACCAAGCCAATTCTTCTTTAAATAGACTCTTGATGAACAACTTTATCCTGAACTTCTCATTTCTGCATACACCAACTAACTTTTCACAATACGTCCTTAAATGTGCAAGAGGGTCACTTTTTCCATCGAACATGTCAAACATGGGTGGTTTGTACTCTACTTGCATGTCAATGTCTTGATGGATGTATAAGTCATTATGATCCACACTCTCCATTTCTTTAGTAACTTGCATGCTTTTCAATGCCTTTCTTAAATCCTGAAGCTGGGTATTTATCAACGAGTGTTCTATCAAACTAACATCTTTCTCCATTTCCTCATATTTATCAACTTCATATGCGATATTAAAACATAGATGGCATAATTAAGAAAGGATCTCTGGTGACATATACGGGTGGTACATGTTGCTCACAAGGAGCGGTAACATGCTCCCCAAATATCTGCCGCATTTTGTGTCTTCTAGAGTCGCGATTGTAAAGTTTGAGAATGGTCCAGACCGCGGTCAAAGATGATGGTGGAACTCGACCGTGAGTAGGAGCTTGTTGAGTCAGTTCTGGCTGATTTGGTAAGTCAGCAGAAGGCAAGTCAACCTTTGGGAAATAGATAGGTGTCTTGAATGTATGGAAAGTGGTCGTCGATAGACGATAGTTTTGCCAAGTCTCAAACTTGATGTAATTCTTCCCTTAAGATCTCGAGTTCTTATTCCATGTGAACCATTTTTCCTCATTTTAGATTTTAGTTACACTTTGAGAACTTTCGTGGTTCTCAATAGGAACTATTAAATTTGCGACAACGTTGACCTTATCTTTTTCAGTCATTTTTGCTTTTGATCATAGTATGCATCATGAGTCAGGTAGTTTGCAAGTCAACACAAATTTACATTCTTTTGGGGACAAATAGAGAAAAAAAACAAAAGAGGGAAACTATGTTAGCTTGGGAAATATTGAAAAAAAACAAGCAAATGTAGCACATATATAAGCCAAATCAGGGATATTAGAAATACATCCTAATATAGAACCTCTTTTTTGCTTGAGGTAGTCCTACATTTCAATAAGTTTTGATAATAAATTATGCATTTAAACGCCTGTTAAATTTGGAGCAAACATAACTTCATTGAATAAGGTAGTCTTGCTATTACAAAGATCCGATGCCTAATAAATGGAAGTACAAGTGTGATAGGCCACACGACACTTGGAGAAACTTATTTGCGGTTTCGAAGAAGAAAGATGATCTATGGCAAGGTTAGGAAATCATCGTCATTATCTCCGAAGTTATAGTAAGGTCCCGGCTGATACTTTGAGGTTTTTTGAATTCCTTTCCGAGTTAGTATCTTCTACTGTTCGAAGAGGTTCATCCCCTATATGCATCACTCCTCCATATCTTGGGTCATAAAATTTATGGTCATTCTCTAAGTTTTCTTCTGGGTCCTCTTCTAGGTCTTCCTCCATCTCTTCAATCGGTTCATCATCAACTGCCTTTATGAGATTGTCGAAAGACCGTGGGGATCACCTGTTGATACATAGTTCTAATGATGTGCATGAGGTTCTATAGTTCCATGCCAATTTGATTTGTTCTTTGAGTGTAAGTGAACCCCAAGATTCCCTCACAACTAGGTCTAGAAATAATTCCCCCCATCAAAAATCAAGTAAAATATTAAGGTGTGCACCACGATTCAAACCCCGTGTCTCAGTCAAGAATACCGCACCATCCTTATACCAAAAAAGATTCGATCGAGTTTACTCTTTGATAATCGACGTCTATTAATGCACTATTTGAACATAGAAGAACACCTTGGTTTCCCAAACCACCGGAGGACTCTTAGAGGTGTGTATGGCTGGAAGCCTTCAAACCCAATTAACTCAATGAAATAGGCATGGTTAGATCTTAAAAAATCTTGGCCATGGACCCTTGGTAGTCGCAATTGAATATGATTCCCTGTGATAGATCAATAAAAGGATCCAAACTTCTTCATTATTTAGGGCATTCCATAAGCTCAATCTCATCACATAGCTTTTGATTTTGTTGTATAAGTGTTCTTCATTGCCCTTTTTCACTTATCTTCGATAAATGTGTTCATATCCACTATAGTTGAGGGATAATGATCGAAATATTTCTGCAAAGATCATGGGTTTTATGATCACTCACTCTAACACTCCCCTAAAGATGAAGATGACCATATGCAAAAAGTTGATGTCAACACAATCCTTTTTCATTAGAAAGATCATAACAACCAAAAAGTACATCACGAAGACGATAGCCTTGAGTCTATCCAAGTCTACCCTTGAGATGAAGAATTTATTGAGGAACCTATCACAAATACAATAGCCTTGACTACTACTACTATTACTACTACTACTACCACTACTACTACACAAAGAGGAATGTTAGGACATGAACCCAACTCTATCTAACAACTGAAAACTAAAAACAACAAACAGGTTATAAATATGTCCTTCGGAATATAGCGAAGCTCACCTACTGACTCTTATCTACTCACTAGATCAATGGTACATTGGATGATGATCCTAGTTACCTGCATATTCATCATAAGACGATGCAGGCCAACTTAGATCAGTAAATTGAATGTACGTGTATGCGAGTTTTAAATGCTACAAACAATTTATGCTTAAAAATAGAAATAAGTTATACTTATCTTAGCTCTGCTAAACTCATGTATAACTGAGCTCAACCTAAAGAAATAAGACACATGAAATATATTTAAATCTAGTAAAAGAGAGTAAACAACTTAGTTCGATAAATAAATGTAATAACAAACTCAACTTTACTTTTAAGATAAAGTAATATAGTTTTTGGGAGAGATTCTCTAATCGATAACCACTACTATGAGCCTAAGTGGTGATAAATTGTCTTGCCCACACTGCAACAACTCTCATATACTTTGTCGTTGCATAGATTAACTTAACTTAGTGGATCCACTAGAATAAATTAAGTCATTATCTAAATGATCTTTTAACACCCATGATGGCTACATGATTTATGGAGACTAAGGTTAATATGAACAGGCATATCCAAATCGGTTCTCAATAATACTCCCAAAAATATACTCATCTCTTATGTGTTTAAGATAACTTCTTGCTTTGGGTTGAGATAATTACTCAATAATTTGCTTAAAAGCTCTCTTGGAATCAATGTTCCCTTTCCTTGCTCAAAACTCTTTTGGGAAATCTGAGTTTCCTCTTATCCTAAATGTGAAAACATTTATAAACTCTTAAACTTAAGTATTAGAAACAATGTTAAACGGTGCTAAAGTCTCTTGAAAACTTTTTTTCTTTGACTTTCTTCTTAACTTGTAGACTTGACTCTTAACTTCATTGACTTTGATCTTAAACTTTCCTTGAATTAAATTATAGTCTCATGTTTACGGATGATTTCATTATTTTTAGATGTACCTTAGAGTGTTAGAATCAACATTGAAAGATATTCACATAGGAACTAGTACAAAAAGGGGGGGGGGAAAGAATCAGGATAATTGGCATCCCTGGCGCTCTAAGAGGTGTAGGGCGCCAACCCACATGTTACAGAGAGTATTTTGGGGAACTCTGGCTAGTTTGGTGCCCAAGGACTTACCGGATAGATATTGTCCTTAAGGGCTTTGATAAGCGCGCGCCCAACCCCATACTAGGTGTTTTGGACTTTTCTCTCTGTTTTTTATCTCTAAACCCTTGAAACTTCAATGGTTCTTTCCCCAAACACATAGAATGATTAGTATTATCAATATACAATAGATTCAACCCGAAATTACTCCTAGAAACATCAATCAAAACTTCAACAACTCAACTATCAATCAACGAAAACTTCAACCATATTCTTCAAGAACTCACTTTCTTAACATTCAAATAACCTAGATTCACTGAATTTAAACGAGATTGGAATGTAGGTGAAGTAACCAAATACTATATGATCTTGAAAACCTCTTAGAGATCACCCAAAGGAATTCCAATCTCAAAACATGAATGTCCTTGGGAATTTCATAATTTCTCTCCTCTTTAGTCTTGTTTTCTGTCTTCTCCAAGCCATAGCATAATTTCTCCTTTTTCTAAAATGAGAAAATTATTATATTACCCCAATAAATCCCCAAAAACTAAACAATAAATTTAATTAAGGAAATGACTAGTTTTCCCTTCAATAATCTGGATTTGGACTTTCCTTAATTTAACAGCCCAACTTCCGGAAGGAATAACTCAATCATACTATATCGAAATCGCGCAAACTTGATTGCATTGAAAAGATTATTCTAAAATCTTCCAACCATATCATACTTTACCCTTAACTGATTCTGATCTAAAAGTTATTCTCATTTGAAGTTGATCAAAACTCGTTTATTAACTTAGGCGAATTTTCCTGATTTTTTATACTTTCTAAAAATAAGCATTTTCAAATTCTAAACTCTTTTCTAGGTCATTTTAGTTGAGAAATTTTATGATATGTCCCCCTTGGGAACATTCATCCTCGAATGAAGTTACTCTTACTATACTTAGGGTAGCAACATCAAGTTCACACACCCATAAAAAAATGCAACCAAAACACATGCTTACTCAAAATTAAATAGTACTAACAAGAAAATTAGTACTTTGTTTTGCATTTTTCCCGGAGTCAAAGAGATGTGGATACATCTTATTCATGCCCTCTTCAGCTTTCGAAGTAGATTCTTCAACAAATTGGTTCCTCCAAAGGATCTTGAGTGATCCTACCTCATTTATTCTCAACTTGCAATTTTTGCGATGTAGGATTTGCACTGAAATCTCCACAAAAGACAAGTTATCTTTGATCTCCATATTATCAGTTAGAATGATCAAGGAAGGATCACTCATGCACTTTTTCAACATTGAGAGATGATACACAGGATTATATGCATCTAACACTTTTTGTAGCTCCAATTCATAAGCTACCTTGCCAATCCTCTTGGGATTTCTATATGGTCTAACTTTCCAGGGACTACGCTTCCCCTTCTTACCAAACCTCAGAAAACCTTTCATGGATGAAACTTTCAGATATACCCAATCATCTACTTCAAACTATAATCGTCTTATCCTAAAATTATGTATAATTTTTGACGACTCTGAGCCATTTTCAACCTTTCTTAAATCACCCTCACCTTCTCTGTAGCTTGGTAAACTAAAACTGGTCCTATCAACCATGCTTCACCAATCTCAAACCATCCAATAGGAGATCTGCATCTTCTCCCATAAAAAGCTTAATTAGGAGATATTTTGATGCTTAGTGGTAACTATTGTTGTTGGAAAACACAATGAGATGTGGATGATCATCTCAATTTCCGTTGAAATCAATCACACAAGACCTCAACTTATCTTCTGTGAATAGTATGCTCGGCTTGACCATCATTCAGAGGATGAAAGGTATTACTCTAGTTCACCTTTGAACCCAAACCTTTCTTAAACATTTCCAAAATTAAAAAATAAATTGTGCACATCTATATTAAATAATGGGGATCAGAACTCCATGAATCCGTACCACTTCTTCAATCTTAAACTTACCATAATCTATTCCAAATGGGTATCCTTTACCAGAAAAAAGTGAGGTGATTTTTTCATTCTATCGACAATCACCCAAATTGAATCATGCTACCTGCAAATTTTGGGTAAACCTTTGAGGAAATCCATATTAATAATCTCCGCTTCCACACCGAAAGTTCTATATTCGGAGCCAAACCTCCAGGCCTTTTGTACTCTACTTTAACTTGTTGGCAATTTGGCCACTTTGCAACAAATCAGCAATGCCCTTCTTCATGCTATTCCACCAATAAACTTCACTTATGTCGCAATTTATCTTTGTGGAACCCGAATGAATGGAATATCAGTGGATATGAGCTTCCTCCATGATCCTCTCTTGGAGTACATCCACCATAGGTACGGACAATCTACCTTTATACCTCAATACACCATCTCCCTCTTATTAAAATGCTTATACTCTTTGCTTATGACCATAAGTCTTCAATTCAAGAAAAATGGGATTTTCGTATTGCTTTTCTTTCACTTATGACAATAATGACGATTGTACCCTATTATTCACCACTATCCCTCCTACTGTGGAATTCATTAATCGGACTCCTAATCGGGCAAGTCTGTGCACATATTTTTCTAGTTCTTTCTTCTCTTCCTCAAGATGGGTGTTACTACCCATAGATAACCGGAATAAGGCATCTGTAAGTACTTTATCCTTATCTAGGTGGTAAAGAATACTGATATCATAATCCTTGTGCGATTCTAACCACATCATTTGTTTGAGTCTAAGCTCTATCTGAATGAACACATATTGTAGGAACTTGTGATTTGGAAAGACATCAACATGAACACCATACAACTAGTAACGCCATATTTTAAGGAAGAAACTCCAACAGCAGACTGTAAGTTGTGGCTTGGGTAATTCTTCTTGTGAAGATTCAACTCTCCGGAGGAATAATTTATAAATTTGCCATTCCCAATTAGTACACAATCAAAACCAAATCTTGACGCATCACAGTACACCACAAAACCTTGAGTACCCTCCATTATGGTCAAAAATAGGGCAGTAGTCAACCTCTTTTTCAATTCTTGAAAGATTTTCTCACAAGCTTCACACTATTGAAACTTAACTGCCTTCTGACTTAACTTCGTAAAAGGAGACAAAATGGACGAAAACCCCTTAACGTCTCTTTTACTGTAGCCACCAAAATTAAAGAAATTCCTAATATCAGTTAAAGACGTGATTCTAGACTATAACATTCCAGAGAAATTTACATGTCTAGTAAAGAGCTTTTTAAGTTTTAAGAATGCGTATTGAGGTACATAGGCATCCTAATGACCAATATTGTTAATTATTATTAATATTATAGAATATTGTCTTAAGGGTGTTAGCAAATTTCTATGTATACACAAGTATTTAAAATATAATCCAAGATTGTTTAAGAATTGTACCTGCAATGAAGACCCTAAGCTTAAATTTTTGAGTTCATCGCTTACACACAATAGGTACTAGGCATCCAAGTGTTAAGCTTAGGTAAAATAGAACTTAATAAAATAAAATGATCATGTAGGATAAGCAGTGACCGAGGATATAGTTAGGATCCTTGGGACAACAATAAGAAATGAGTAGCAACACATGTGCAAGAATTCGGTTAGGGTGGTTAGGGTAGTTAGAAGTAGGCGCACAGGTCAGAGTCAAGACATGTGGGGATGAGCTTCCTAACAACCTCTAGGATCTAGACAACTTACCTAACTAGATTAATAACCTAGGACTAACCAATATTAACTAACTATTGCACCCGACAACCTAAGACCTAACCGGGTGACACTAACCTGGTAACTAACTCAAGATACAACCTAGTACGTAACCTAAAATAGACCAAAAATGTTAGTTATGTCACTAACGACTTAGGTTTACTTTATAATTACCCTAGGTCACTTAAATAATTAAATTAACAACATAATTAATTAATTTAAATGGGCAAACTGAAATCCTTATACTAGACAAGTAACTTACTAAGAAACATCCTAGTACCTAACCTAGGATGGTCCGAAGGGTTAGTTATGGTCCTAAAAATTTAGGGGTACTTTAGTAATTACCCTATTGGTCAAAAGTGATAAGCAATTTCCAGATTTCGGTTATGTCAACTGTTCTTCGAATTCTATTCAATCTAGGAGGGGCATTTTAGTAAATTAGATAATTGATTTATTAATTAAGTTAATTATGTCTAAGTTAAATTACTTCATATTAGTTCCTAAGACCAAGAAACTCATGACTTAAAAAGAAAACAAGCATGAGAAAAATAGTGGGCAAAGCGCAAGGCAAAAAGAAAATTTCTTAGGCGATTTGAAGGTATTCGTCAAGGTTCTCGTGCAAGGTGATCTTCGTTTATTCAATTCTGCATAAGGTATGGGTTTTCTCTATTGGATTCCTTTATCCAAGAAGCTTTTCAAACGTTTTATAAATTCAAGGATATTGAAACTAGAGTTGTTGCCAATGACATTATTGAACGTCCATCTCCCTAGTTACCATTGTTTTCGATTCTAGTAGTATGTAGATGTAATCGCGAACATGTTTTTTGTATGTGATGCTAATTGATCATTATATGTAGGTTTCTTGATCTGTAATCTCTAATGTAGCCTATCAATTTGATTATGAATAGGGTATTAGTTACATGGGTTAAAGAATGTTGTAATGCCTAATTGTGTTCGAGAAGATGAAGTTGTATGAATCTTTCATGAAGTTTAGTTCACTGTTAAATATCGACTTTCTTAGAATGATGAAATTACTATAGTATATTCATGAATTTAATTGACTTGGCTAGTGAAAATATTATAGTTTGAGTTATGACAACAAATTGGCTAGCAATATATTGTCCAAAAAATTGAATAGAATTGACTTACTATGTTATGTCATAAAAAATTGGCCAATAATATTCTCATGACCATTGACTAATGAAAGTTTGGCTTATGCCAATATATTGGCTAACAATATTCTAGATTACCATAATATGTGAAAAATTAGTCTATGCTAATAAAGTGGCTTACAATGTATTTCCAAATTATGATACGAAATTGGCTAATGACTAAGTTATACCAAAATTAAGCATGACCAATGTAACGTTTAATTTATAACCAAGGGTATGCCAATCATTGGGAAAAGTCCCAACATACCCTTTCCAAATGAACTAGGAATATAAGTAAAGTACGTTGAACAAAGTTTATAACGTTCATAAAGAGTGGCATAAAGCTACCAAATGTCATTGAACAATATGACGTGAGTAATGACGTAATTAAAAGTTCAAGAATTATGAAACTGATCAGAATGAGGTGTGAAAAGAAGTGAGACAAGTCTCACTCACACCTACACAATCATGTTAAAGATATTCACATAATAGGGTGTTAGTAATCCTGAGACAAGTCTCATTAACACAAAAATGATAATGTAAGGTTAAATTCACATTTCATCAAGTAAAGAAAAGGATGACCCGTTATCTAAAGAGTTAAGATTCCATAATGTTTTAGTGAACTCTAAAACATATAAAGAAAAAGACATTGAGCAAAGCATTAATAGACTAGCAATGAGCTTGTGCAAGCAAATGTAAGCCTCATAAGATGAGGATCCACCAAGGTGGATAAGAGCCTTCAAAAATCCCCTAGTCATCAAACTATGTTGCCAGCATAGGAACTAGCTAGTGGATTCCACCTAAAAGAGCTAGGTATGATACGGTATCACATTGGCCGGTGAAACCACCCCTTTTCTGGTGTGGGGTAGACACTGGATTTCATGTTTATCTCACATGATCTAA
Source organism: Solanum peruvianum (assembly GCA_027705065.1). Lineage (NCBI taxonomy): Eukaryota > Viridiplantae > Streptophyta > Magnoliopsida > Solanales > Solanaceae > Solanum > Solanum peruvianum. The sequence continues at coordinate 25,707,628 of JAKWJD010001758.1, forward strand.
GTTGGTTAAATTCTGAAGAAAGTATTCAGTTCACTTTAGCCGTGAACCACCTTTCTTCGATGTAGGGAAGAAACTAGACTTTTTTTCGCTTTAGCCGGTGAACAACCCTTTTTGGTGTGGGGAAGACACTGGATTTCATATTTAGCTCACATGATATAGTTTCACTTTGATCGGTAAACCACTCTTTTTCACTGTGGGGCAGACACTGGATTTAATGTCATCTTGCATGATCTTAATGCTAAAGATTTCTTTAAGAAAGTAAGAAAGAAATAAAAAGAAATGTAAGCTTAAAGTGAGCTAAGAAAGCAAGAGCTTAAGTATGTCAAATAATCAGTTTTGATAAGAATGAAGTTTTTAACAAGTTATGGGCATAGCCAATAAATATTGGCTTATAATGACTTCTTATATTATGCAAATAAAGGGGTGCAAAACATCACGTCTAATCAATGCCCCATAATCTTTATATTATGAAAATGATAAAATCATGGGCAGAGCCAATAATCTTTTCTTCATATCATTCAGATGACAAAATAATGGGTATAGCCAATAATCTTTATACTATCCTAAATGATCAAATAATGTGTATAGCAAATAAAGATTGTCTTATAAAGACTTCATGACCAAAGTAAGAAAGATCATAAGTTTTAACTATATGCCCCAAGATCAATATATTATGAAGATAATCAAAAAATGGGCATATCTAATAAAGATTGACTTATAAATACATTCATGCCCAATTTACCAAGAATGAGAAATATACCTTGTTAGTAGGGTAGCCAAATCATTTCCTTGTTCATTTGGTGTCACATCCGGGGAGCACCCCCTAGAAGTAACATGGTGTACTTCACCTCTCGTAGGTCTTATACAAGACCATAGTTATCATTCATCACATTGACATAGTAAATTTACATGAAAATTTAAAGCTTTTCATAGCACATCATATGCTAGAAATTTAACTTCATATCTATATAAAACATATGTCATAATACTTATTATACCCTAAGTCTCTTTGTCATCTTATACTCAACAACATTAGAATACATTAGGTAGGAGACCCTCATGTCATAATAAAAAACTATACAATATTTAATAGACTTTACAATAAGTACACATTAGGACATCCTTGGACTTAATGATTAAATTCCTTGAGCTTGGGAATGACCTATCAAGATCCTCAATCATGTAGACACCCTTTACGCATCCATGATCTACATTTCGTGTAAAAAGTAGAGAAGAATGGGATTGGTACAAGACTGCACTAAGTGTGACAATCATGAAAAAAACTTGCATTTAAAAGGGACATTTTTCTTGAAAATCATATTTCATGCCATTTTGAATAAATCTTTATTGAACCTTTAAAAAATAGCATTTACATCAGTTTTCATACTTCAAAGAAACACAATCAAAGGTCAAACATCATAGAAAAGTAAATATAGAATTTAAGTCATTTGAGGTCACTTTATAGTGAGCTCAATTCTATTATTAGTGAACTATTTCTTTTAATTCATTAGTATCCCAAGTAATCATTTAGGGGTCTTGGTGCAATGTATCACCTTAGGACCACAAGGAAAATCCTACATATCATCTACATCTGACAACACATACTATCATAGAAGTATAGTACAACATAGGCATATTTAAGCCAGGACTATAAAGGATATTATAGTGAACTCCTAGTCATTATGCACATATACTTATCTTACTTTACATAGAACGTTATAAGACCTAACTCATTCCCCAAATCTAAGTCTACTTATGCAATGTAAATGTAAAGCCCCATAGCCTCACATATACTTAGTAAACCTATCATGAGACCACAAGTTTTGACATCCAATTCGCAGATCCACATAGTGAGAGGAAACAACTTAATTTAGATCAAGCAAGATCTTAATCATATAGTAAACAAGATCAACATCATGCACAAAGACACATACCATAAAAATCTTTATTACAAGTATACCAGTGCAACAATGTCATGCATATAGAACATATACATAATGACATGCATTAGAACACCTTTCTAGAACTTCCTAAGGAGCTACTTGTGCAATGTCTAGGTAGGTTCATTACTTCCACCTCTCCTAAGTAACCTCCCTTAAGTAATTCTATTTAGGATCCTAGTCATTAACTTCCATTTTCCATTTTACTTTAGGGAAACTATATCCTAAACCGACATAGACAATGTGATGCTAAACATGGAATCTGGTGACATAGAACCCCACATCGAACGGAGGTGGTCTACCGGCCAAAGTAGAACCAAATGTGACATAGGTTTCTAGGTGGATCCACTAGCTAGTATCCTATGGTGTCGACATAGTTATGGAAATTGGAGGTACATGTTTATACCCTCTTTATGCCAAGATTAGTCATTGTAGTTATTCACTTATGGAAACCATATTTATGCGAATTGAGGCATTGTGTTTATCCACCTCATGAGATTTATGGTGACCTACATTCCTACCATGGGAAGGGACACACACTCAAAATCAAGTTCACTCGGTTCTAAACTAAGTTCCCTTCATTGAAAACCTTTATTATATTTTGGCTTTATAAAAAATAGGTTTAGGCGAGTCATTTCCTCATATGCTTAACTGATTGGTCATAAATGAAAGTTCGTCAGCCTAAATCATGTTATGAATCCATGTAAAACATCATCTAGTTTTGGATACACATGAGTACACCCTTCAAGACCCCTATCTTGACTAGGTTTTCATACATGTGTTTGTGCATACATATATCTGAGAAACCTTTCACATAACACATTTAGACACACATGTTCATACATAGATATTCATACATATAAAAACCAAAACTAGAACTATTATATCAAGGTATATATGTGCAATGCATAGGCAATGTCCTATACCCTTGCCAATACTAGCACACCTATCAAGTAATCTTAGCTAAAGAAACACACATCATGCTTTCATAAACATCATCTTAACATGAATACTAGTAGACACTTGTGAATATAAGAACTACCTTTCATTTAGACACCATGAGCTATACTACTTGAAATATGCATCTAAAGTGAGTGTGTATGCGTGTGTATATTTGGTCAACATGACCACATAATGTCTATTAACAACATATTGAGGAAGCAACCCTCTTAGACCATAATACCCTTTTAAGCATAAACCACACAACACACAATATATAAGGAGACAAGTCAACTTCATATTACACTTAAGACTCCTAACTTGTGCTATTAATGCATTCACATAGGGGTACAAAGATAAGGGATTATTAACCATTTTTAAATCATCAATGGCAGCACCTATAATTTACCATAACATGGATATATACATGCTTACACGATACCCATACAACCTAAATCACAACTAGAATAGGAAGGTAGGCATAAGCTTCACATAGTGTCATCATAAGCACATGTTCATGTATTCATCAATTTTCCTTCATGGCCAAGGTCAACACATATATAATGACAATGTAGTAAACACCGGCACGATAAGTCGACCATACCACATAATTCCATACATGGCTTCATCAACTACAATACTATAAGGAAAGTAGAAGAGATAAGCATTCTTAACAATTTCTAAGCCTTTGATAATCATTGATCAATACACCTTGTTAATAAACAATTCATATATACGGAAGTATCTAAATTAACTTTAATCATAAAGCAACCCTTTACAAGTCGCTACAAGATCATACTATCACATAATATAAGCTATCTCACATGTACTAGGAAGTAGAGAGTCCTAAAGAATCAACTAACATCCCTAGTGTAGTTCATCATGTATCAATAATATACATTTAGGGCAGTAGCTAAATATATATAAATTAAATCTAAATCATGCTTCATCTACCCTATAATTAAGATCACTAAGTTTCATTACAACATTGAAATTGTAGACTAGAAGAACTTAGATCAATTCATGACAATATTCCTTCTCTTTGATCATCAACAATTAATACCAACAATCCATTTATATCATCAATATAAGGCAGTAGATAAGGACAACATCCTCTATACGAAATCGTACTACCATTGGTATAACCTTGAGATCACAGTGAATAAGCTATTTAAGACATCAACAAAAAGTAGAAGAATCATAGGCTAACCAACATTGATCAACATGAATCACTTAAGAGAATTCAAAAAATTTATTAACCTAAGTCAGTATCTACATGAACCACAACATAATCAAATTACACTTTTATCACTTAAAAGGTTAACATTACAGTGAACAATGGAAAACTAGACCAAACGTGTTCGAATATTAATACATTGATTCACATGGGTAATACATCAACGATTCACTATAAATATACATACTAAACAGTAGACATAATCATATTAACATAGCTGAATCACAAATCAACATGCATAAGATCATGATGATAAAGCCATAAATAGGCTAAAACTGAGTTTGTGAAAGAGCATGGGTTCATCATTAAATAAATGACGTCCAAATCATTATATAATAATCAATACGTTCATATTATTCTGTTGAAATCAATTTAAGAAAGAAATCTTGTCTAGAATGAAGAAGATGCACTTGATCATATTATTCTATTTGAATCCTTTGAGATTAACTCTCTAGATGGAAGGATAACTAGAGATGAAGAACCAACATACCTTTGTTTAGTTTAAAAACAATAATACTTGATGATTCATACATGGAAATCCAAGCTCCAATTAGTTCTTGAGCTTCAACAACAATGGTGGTTTCTACGGAAATATTTTTAGAGGGAAAGGCTTCAATCGTGTGAGTTGATTTGACAGTAGGGCGATCACGTTTTTGATGACTTATATACACCCAAAAGTAGCTAAATAAAACTACTAGAGTCAGGTTATGACAGCGGGTGAATTTACCATTCACCCCTCAATTAAAACAGACGCAGGCAGTAAACTACAGGCCACCATCAACGGAGGCATCTACTGGTTGTTGGTCTGTCGACGGGCCGTGCATTGGCCTCCGCCGTTTGTTACTTGGCCAAATTTTGTCTTATAACCTTACCAAACTAAGTAGAAGTCGATGAGACCTCATCAATGGGCCGTTGGTTTACCAACGATCCGTTGTTTTGTCCGTTGATTGACACTGCTAAGGCAGTGTCTCGACAAGCCTTGGGGCCTTCTTGTTGGACCTTTTACGAGGCCCATTAGAGGTCGTACCTGGACGTTTCCAACTTATATAGAACCCTTAACATGTTTTAGAACTTCCACATAAGTTTCATCCAAAAGAAAACACAGTCAAGTCTTGAAAACAGGCTAGGCCACTTCAAGACACACGTTGAGTCCTAAGGGCTATATTTCAAACGCCTTGGACGTTCTTGGTCGTTTGACCTCAAAACTTCTCTAAATTATGTATACCATAATTGAACATAATTATAACTCATTTAATGGATTCAAAATCTCATGAAACACAAATGTAAGTATGCATGGATACATGAGGCACGTAGGCGACTAGTCATCGAACGTTTTGGTCGTCCCTTGACAATCGATTTCCAAATTACTTCAAACTTTACACACTTCCTCTATACAATATTTAACTCAATTAAGGACCTTATAACCTTAAGAAAAACATTTTATTCTCTATACATCATATCTCATTTTGGGGTCTTACAATACTCCCCAGTTGGGAACATTGTCCTCGAATGACACTTGGGGCTCTTTAATCAAAACAAGGACTTCAATGCATCATAGAGCAGTTCATAACATATATAAAAACATCAAATCATTTTACCACTCAAAACACAAAATCAAGCAAAACTTCCATTATTCGCTCACTCTTTCATGGATCAAACACAAAGGCTCTTATCATGTTCATAGGAGGTACATCCTTTTCCTAAAAATAACATGGTCATTACACCTTAATTCATTAAGAGAATCTTTCAAGGTCACGTAGGAAGTTTTCAAAAATACTCAAAACAAGTAGGAACTCATACTTCAATGCATATTGACTTGAGTTAGATAAATCAACAAAGATCTTCAGTAGTTAGACCTAGTGCCATGAAGGTCATACTCAATCATACCATTCTTAGTGGTGTAGATGGAGGAATGTCTTTCTCCTCAACACCCTTATATGTATCATGAGTTCACACCTAATCAAAGTACAAGGTCAATTCCTTTTTAAAATGAGAAATCTCAACTTTTAATCCAAGGCATGATTATCATTCCTTCTTAGTGACGTCTAAGTGATAAAAAACACCAATTACATAATAAAAAAGAGGAAGAAATTTCACAACATTTCAATCTATAACAGAGTACTCACCTTTACAATAAGCCTCATTTGGGTAAATCAATACAACTTAAAGGCACACACACTAATACTTACCTAAACATTCTTTCACTTTTCAATAATGAGCCCACAATAATGCACTCCATATTATAAAAGTCACATAGTTTTCAAGAGACTCAACATATTTTATTTTAATGAGGCTAAACTTTTCATTATAAGGATAAATATTACACCTCAAAAGAGACTATCACCATGTTTCTTATGAGAGCTCATGAAGTCAAAATATTTCTTTCATCCACTTATGAATCTTAAAATATCCTTAAGGTAATGTCAATCAATACATACCAAACATATAAGGACATGCAATTCCTACATTAGGTAAAACTCCTATTCGTTAACAAGTTCATCAAGACTTCATTAAATTCATGTTCACGTATGAATAGGTCAAGCTAGACAATTTCTACAACCTTACTACTCAATTACCATCCCCCACTTAGGGTAAACCTGTAACGACCTGTTTAGTCGTTTTGAGCAGCAGATTGAAATTCTGGAAAAACTGGCTGGGACGACGGAAGTAGTGACGGACCGTCGTAGTCACGACGGCCCGTCATGGATGTTTCGTCCCATGACACTTAAAATTCTGAAATTGGGTACTGAAAATCGACTCTCTGTAAATTGTGACGGACCTGCAGGACGTGCCGTCACACCCACGACGAACCGTCGTGAGTTTCCGTTGCAAAACACTTCAACGTTTAAGAATTTGGTTCGAGAAACGAGTTTCTGACCGCCATGACGGACGTGCAGGACGGACCGTCACAGGCGTGACGGACCGTCACAGTGTCCGTGGCGACGATAGGACTTTGGGCAGTGCGACGACCTGCGTGACGGACCGTCGCAGGCACGACGGCCCGTCACAGGTCACGCAGTCCCAGACAGTTTAGGATTTCTCCACACGTTTTAAGGGTCGTTTTGACTATTCTTTCCTTAATTATAAAGATTGAGGGGTAACATTAATAAGTCTAATTACTTAGGGGTTAAAAGGGGTAACCTTAAGTGAATTAGTGGGGTTTTATTGTCCTTTTTCACACTTAATTACATGATTAATTAGGGTAAAGGAAAGAGGGTTTGAATAAAACAAAAGAGAAAGAACAGAAAGAGAAGGAGAAATCGATCGAGAGGAAGAAGTAACAAAGCGTGGGAGATTTCTTGTTGATTCCAATTCTTCGGTGGAGGTAGGTTATGGTTTTTATGTTACGATAATCGTAGTGAACTCTTGATAGTGTATGATATGTATTGATGATGTTGTAAACCTGTCTATGTGCTTAAATTGTATGCTTGCATGATTATGATTATGAAATTGTGATGAATTAACAAGCATGATGAAGCTATTGAATCTCAAATCTTGAAAGAACCCTAATTCGCTTAATATATTATATAATAAGATTGATGATGCCTTAATATGAAAGAAGGCTTGATAAATTATATAATAAGATTGATGATGCCTTAGTGTAAAAGAAGGCTTGATGAATTAGGGGATCGGGTGCCACGTTCCGGTACCAGGATAGAATGAATATGAGGATCGGAGTGTCACGTTCCGACACCAGGATAGAATATGAGGATCGGAGTGTCACGTTCCGACACCAGGATAGAATATGAGGATCGGAGTGTCACGTTCCGACACCAGGATAGAATATGAGGATCGGGTGCCACGTTCCGGTACCAGGATAGAATGAATATGAGGATCGGAGTGTCACGTTCCGACACCAGGATAGAAAGTAGAGGAGCGGAGTGTCACGTACCGACACAAGAGGAAGAAAGATAATGAATCTTGAAAGATAATGAATATACTCAATCTAATGAACTTAATTCCCAAATGAGTATGGTATTGAGGCTTGAGACCCCATGTGTGAACTTGACGGAAATTGTTAATGATAAAGTAATTGCTATTGCTACATGTTGAGTATTGTAGCTGATTTACATTATTATTGATATATATTGTTCCCTATTTTGAGTTAGCCGATGATATTTACTCAGTACGTGTGGTTGTACTGACCCCCTACTTTTATGTTTTCCTTTTTGTTATTTGTGTAATGCAGCAAACGTTCCGTCAACTTCGACTCAGCAGTAGATCAAGCCAGTCTTCACTCCATCGGAAATTCAGGGTGAGCTAATGCGTCTAGCTTGGACTGGGTCTTCTTCTTCAAGTCTTGATGCCTTGAACTTCCGGCATGGACTAGCTTTTTAGTTATATTTTGTTCTTAGACATTCCTAGTTTAGTAATTAGAGATAGATGTTCTTGTGATGATGACTTCCAGATTTTGGGGATAATAATAATAGTTTTGAATTGTTTTATTAATGAGTTTAAGTCTTCCGCATTTATTTATGTTGATATTGTACTAAAATGTTAAGGGTTAGATTGGTTGGTTCGCTCACATAGGAGGGTAAATGTGGGTGCCAGTCGCGTCCCCGATTTGGGTCGTGACAAAACCCAATTAAGATCAACTTAACCAAAACATAAGAGTATCTTAACGAAACAACCTTCTTTTTCATAACTTAAAAGTGATACAACTTTAGAAGGAATTTATAGTAAGTCAACATAGGAACACCAAGGTATTCTAAATTTCATCTCCTAGGCAATTTATCCTCCAATTTTCAAGTTAGTTCAATCTCATTCAACACACATAAGGTTTTCATACAATACAATAGACACCAAGGTCATACATCAATAGGGGAAACAATATATGATACTTATTCTTAAGGACTCTTTGTTTTCTTTCAAAAATAAAGTAAGGTAACTTCTAGGTCAAACAAACCCACATCATCACCCTACAAAGATAAGAGTACTACCCTCATTTCTAGGGAAACATCACTTCCACAATCATCAAGGGACTCACAATACAATAAGAAGTTAGAAACAAATCTACGACTCATCATTCCATAAGACTCTCATTCTTCATTGCAAATAGAAAATCTCATTTTTACATTCATTATCATGTTCATATGCACCAATTCTATACACATTTTGACATTATCTAATCAAAGAACAATTTAGTTAATTTTTCAAGAATGTTAAACTGTCTTATCGTTACAGTGAACATGCTTCACTATTCAAAAAATGCAACATTTAGGCAATTGATAGGAAAAACATTACAATATGATGTACAAAACTTTACCATGATAAGCATACTATCATGACACCTAAGATCAATTCTATACAAAGGACTCCAATTCATACTTGGAAACTTATTAAGGACCACATGTATACAAAATGTAACATTGAACACTTTTAAGCACATATTCTTAGGGTAGCATGCTTTCATAGGTAGTCACTAAGCATTTCAAGTTCAATTTGTAGGATAAGGCTACCATCATGAAAAATCATTTAGAAACGCATCATTCCAAAGGAACTTATTTTATCCTTCATAACATCTAGCATTTTTTAAATGTATCATGATATATATTATTTAATATAACATGCTATTTCACATAGTTTTAATCCATATCCATAAATGGCATCACTTAATCAAAACATGTCAAAATTCACCTTCCCACATACTGATTCAAACCATAAAACCAAGATAAGCATTTAAACTCACCGTTTCTTCCCTAAGCGTAGAGAACAATTTCATCCAAGCAAACATATCTAAAAGACCACCGGACAAGAAAACATAAGATACATATCTTAGAGAGTCAAGTTCTATGGCACGATATGAGAATGATGAAGAAGGGAAACTCTACAGTCCTATAGCCTCTCATACCAATTAATGTGTCGTGACTCACAACAAATGATACAAGAATCTACTAGACGTGGTAATGTGAGACTTCTTCGACCCTAAAAAACTTTTAAAAAACTCTTGCTCTGATACCACATTTGTCACATCCGAAAAGCACACCCTAGAAGTAACATAGCTTACTTGAACTCTCAGAGGTCATATACAAGACCATAGTTATCATTCATCACATTGACAGAGTAAATTTAGCTGAAAATTTAGAACTTTTCATAGCACATCATATGCTAGAAAATTAACTTCGTATTTATATAAAACATAAGTCATAATACATATTAGACCCTAAGTGTCTTAGCCATTTTAGACTCAACAACTTTAGAATACATTAGGGACACGACCCTTAAGACATAATAAAAAACTATACAATCTTTAATAGACTTTACAATAAGTACACATTAGGACATCTTTGGATTTAAGGATTTCTTACCTTGAGCTAGGGAATGACCTATCAAGCTCCTCAACCATTAGAAACCCTTTATGCATCCATAACCAACACTTTGTGTAAAAAGAAGAGAAGAATGGGATTATTACGAAGATGCACTAAGTATGACAACCATGCAAAAAAAGTGCATCTAAAAGGGACCTTTTTCATGAAAATCATATTTCATGACATTTTTGGTTAATTCGTTATGGAACCTTTAAGCAATAGCATTTACATTATTTTAATACTTCATAGAAGAATAATCAAAGTCCAAACATCATAGAAAATCACTTATAGTATTTAGGTCCAACTTGAGGTCACTTTACAATGAGCTCAATTCTATTAATAGTGTTTCATTTACTTCACTAGTCTCCCAAGTAATCCTTTAGGGGTACTTGGTGCAATGTGTCACCTTGGGACCACAAGGAAAACCCTACGTATCATCTACATAAGATAATACATACAATAATAGAAGTATAGTACAACATAGACATATTTAAACCAAGACTAAAAAGGACATTACAGTGAACTCCTAGTCATTATGCACATATACTTATCCTACATCACATAGAACCTTATAGGACCTAACTCATTCACCCAATCTAAATCTACTTGTGCAATGTACATGTAAGGCCCCTTTACCTCACACATATTTAGTAAACCTATCATGAAACCACAAGTCGTTTACAATCAATTCATGTATCAACATAGTGACAAGAAATAATTTTATTTAGATAAAGCAAGACCTAAATAATATAGTAAACAAGATTAACATCATGCACAAAGAAACATACCATACACATCTTCATAACAAGTAGACCAATTCTACTAAGTCATGCAGAAAGAAAATATACATAATGATATGCATTAGAATACCTTCCTAGAACCTCCTAAGGAGCTACTTGTGCAATGTCTAATTGGGTTCTTTACTTCCACCTATCCTAAGTAATCTCCCTTAAGTCATTCTATTTAGTTTCGTAGTTATTAACTTCCATTTTCCAATTTACCGTGCGGAAACTATAACCTTAACAGACATAGACCATGTGATACTACACATAGAATCCGGTGTCATAGAACCCCTTAACAAATGGAGGTGGTCTACTGGTCAAAGTAGAACTAAATGTGACATAGCTTCCTAGGTGTATCCACTAGCTAGTATCCTATGGGGGCAACATATGTGAAAACCCTCTTTATGACATGATTAGGGATTATAGTTATTCTCTTATCGAAACCCTATTTATGCCCATTGCGCCATTACGGTTATCTACCTCCTCAGATTTATAGTGACCTACCTTCATAACATTGGAAGGGACAAACACTCGTATTCAAGTTTACTCGGTGCTAAGCTAAGTTCCTTCATTGAAAACCTTAATTTTTTTTCTTTATAAAACATAGGTTTAGGAGATTCATCCACTCATATGCTAAACTCATAAGTCATATATGAAAGTGCATCAACCTCAACATGTAAAGAATCCCTTCACATAAACATAACATACGTAAAGCATCATCTAGTTTTGGGTACACATGCATACACCATTCAAGACCTCTCTTTTGACTAGGTTTTCATACATGTGTTTGTCTATACATTTATCAGAGCAAACCTTTCACATAACACAGTTAGACACACATGATCATACATACATATTCATACACATAGAAACGAAAACTAGAACTATCCTATAAAGTAAACATGTGCAATTCATAGACAAAGTCCCATACCGTTTCCCATACTAGTACACCTATGAAGTCATCCTAGCTAAACAAACACATATCATGCTTTCATAAACATCATATTAACATGCGTAGTAGTAGACACTGGTGAATATGAGAACTACCTTTCATTTAGACGCCATGACTTATACTACTTGAAATATGCATGTCAACATGATCACATAATGTCTATTGCACTTAAGCATAAACCACACAACACACAAAAGCATAGGAGACACGCCAACATCAAGTTACACTTAAGACTCCTAACCATGACTTATACTACTTGTTCTTACACGATAGCCATACAACCTAAATCAGAACGAGAATAGGAAAGTAGGCATAAGTTTCACATAGTATCATCATAAGCACATGTTCATATATTTATTAATTTGCCTTCATGTCCATGGTCTACACATTTATAATGACAATAAAGTAAACACCGCCAACATAAGTGGATCATACAACATAACTCCATACAAGGCTTCGTCAACTACAATTTTATAAGGAAAGTAGAAGAGATAAGCATTCTTACCAATTTCTCACCCTTTGATCATCATTGATCAATACACCTTGTTCATGAACTATTCATATATAGGGCAGTAGCTAAATTTAATTTAATCATAAAATTAACCATGTACAAGTCTCTAAAAGAACATACTATAACATAATACAAGTCATCTCACATGTACTAGGAAGTAGAGAGTCCTAAAGCATCAACTAACCTCCCTAGTTTAGTTCATCAAATCATCATGTATCCATAAGATAAATTTAGGGAAGTATCTAAATATATATAAATAAAATCTAAATCATGCTTTATCTATCCTAGAATTAAGATCACATAAGGTTCATTACAACATTCAAATTATAAACTAGAAGAAAATTGATCAATTCATGACATGATTTCTTCTATTAGATCTTCAAGAATTAATACCTACAATCCATTAATATTATTGATATAAGAAAGTAGATAACGACAACATTCTCTACACGAAATCCTACTACCATTGGTATAACCTTTATCTCACAGTGAATATGCTATTTAAGACATCAATGGAAAGTAGAAGAATTCTAGGCTAACCAACATTGATCAATATAAATCACTTAATACAATTCAAACAATTTATTAAACTAAGGCAGTAGCTACATGAATCACAATATAATCAAATTACACTTTTATACATTAAAAAGTCAACATTATAGTGAACCATACATAACAACACAAAACATGCTCAAATCTTCAGACTTTGATTCACATGGGTAACTCATCAATGTCTCACAATAAATATACATACTAAACAATAGAGATTATCATATTACCAAAATTGAATCATAAATCGCATACATAAGTTCAAGATTATAAAGCCATACCTACGCCAAAATTGTGTTTGTGAAAGAGCATGGGTTCATCATGCAATAGGATTGAAAATCAAATCCAAATAAGTATATTATCATCAAAACATTCATCTTATGCTTTTAAAATCAATTTAAGAAAGAACCCATGCCTAGAATGAAGAAGAAGCACATGATCATATTTTTCTCTTTGAAACCTTTATGATTAAATCTCTAGATGGAAGGATAAATAATATGAAGGATCACCATACCTTTGTTTGGTTGAAAACCTCAAAAACATGATGATTCATACATGGAAATCCAAGCTCCAATCAGTTGTTGAGCTTCAATAAAAATAATGGTTTTTACAAAAATATTTTTGGAGGGAAAGGCATCAATCGTGTGAGTTGATTTGAGAATAGGGTGATCACGTTTTTGATGACTTATATACACCCAAAAGTAGATAAATAAACATATTAATATTATTTTAGGACGTAGGGTGAATTTACAATTCACCCCTTAATTAAAACAGACGCAGGCAATAAACTGTAGGCCACCATCGACGGAGGCATGTACTGGTCGTTTGTCAATCGACGGGGCGTGCACTGGCCTTTGTCGTTTGTTCCTTGGTAAACTTTTGGCTCGAGACCTGAAAAAACTAAGTAATATATGACTAGATCTCACCAACGGTCCGTTGGATGACAAATGAGCCTTCGTTTGGTCCGTCAATTGACAAGGCCAAGGCAGTGTCTCGACCTGCCTAATGGCCTTCATGTGGGACCTTTTGCGGGGCCCTTTAGAGGTCGTACCCTTACATTTTCAACGTAAATACAACTCTTAAATTTTTTTACATATTACACATAATTTTCACCAAATACAAACACCTGCATTTCATCCACAACTGGCCAGGTCCAATCAAGACACACGTTGAGCGTCTTAAGGGCTATCTTTCGAACGGCTTGGACGTTCTTGGTCGTTTTACCTCCAAACTTCTCGATAAATCCGTATAAAAACATTAAAAATCATTATAAATCATTTATACGCTTCAAAATATCATGAAACACAAATATAATCATGCATAGACAAATGAGGAAAATAGGCGACTGGTCATCGAACGTTTTAGGTTGTCCCTTGACGTTTGACTTCCAAATCACTTCAAACTTTACACAATGCCTCTATACGATATCATAATACTTTTTAGGACCTCATAATCTTAATAAAAACATGTTAAGATCTATACACCATATATCATTTTAGGGTCTTACATTTGGATTACTTACTTGATTCATTGTAGGTATGGGACTACAATGAATCACTGCACTTGGAAGTAAATCATAAGATCAAAAGAGATCATTAAAATACACAAAACAATAAGAAGAGAAATTAAAAATAAACTAAGGTATGGGAGATAACCACTCGGCCTAAGGGAGCAAAAATATTAACTTTTCCTCGAGTTGTTCAAAAATTATGTTCATGATTCCAAGGTCTTATGTTCATATACAAAATGAGTTGTATGCGTTAATTGAATGAGAACATTTCATATTAATATCTTGAATTAGAAATAAGGATTTAATAAAGTAAAGTGACTTTACTTTGCAGAGACGGCATGTTGCTTTAGGAAGAGCTTTCCTTGATCATGCATAGTCCTTACGTGTATATGTGCATACACCCATACTTAGTACAAGTGTGTAATAACCCTATACGATTACTATTTTTATAGGCGCAGGTCAAATAAAAAATTGAACACTAATTGAAGCGGTTTGGATTAGCGCTCTCCAGACTTTTGTAAGCCCTCTTGACTATGAGGATGCTACACTTCATTATTCTAGCTTTAGTACAATAGACAAAGCTGGTGGATGTAGTCCCTAGCGTTTCATTTAAAACATTTGTTGAAGTGTTTGTAATAAGGTCGATTTGCAAAGTATTATTACTATTATGATTCTCAATTTTGAATGTTTAATGTATTATAGATAGTTGCTTAATTCGACCTCATTACAATATCACTCTTATGTAGTATTATATGAAGTCTATGTATACTTCAATAAGTGATTCATATGTTTTAAATTATCCACAAATTTAACTGTTGTTTGTGATGAAAGCTAAGAAAAGGCTTGTCTGCAACCTCTGAGAGGTTAACAATGCGTGTTGCGTTCGGATTCTAGTGTCTAGGTGTTACATAGACTAACTCTGAACTACTTCTATCTTTTGGGTATCAACTAAAATTCCATAACTATAAACTATGTAGCCCGAGAATTCCACAGTCTTAAGCAAAAACTCTCATTTTCTGGACTTAGCATATAACTCCGTATATTTTAAAAGTGTAAAGGACTAGATTAGTATCTAATCAATGAAGAAAATAACAAACATATCTTGATAAGGTTTGAATATTGTGGTCATAAGATCCATCATTGCTGTAGGAGCATTTGTAAACCCAAAGGACATGACCAAAACCTCATAATGCACGTAGATGGTTCTGAAAGCTCTCTTTGGAATATCACATTCCCTTAATCTTAGATGATGGTACCCTAATGCCATGTCATACCACAATTCTAGTCAGATTTTGCATCTGGGGAGGCGTAGAAGATTCTAGAGTTAAGGAGAGGCTTGTGGGGAATTCTAGAACACCTTAGATATTTCAAGAACGTGTAGAATTCTCTAGAGATGGGACAAAAGTGTAAATATCTTACGGACATGTAAAGTAAATATTAATTGCACTTTAGTCCTTAATAAGTAGTATAAATAGATGTGCCCCATATTTTGCAAGGCATCAAACAATGTTTAAAGGATTGTCCAAAGTAATACACAAGCCTTCTTCAAAGTTCTCGATTTTTTCTTTTTAAGTCTTTTCCAAGCATTCTCTTAGCAATTCAGTTTCAAGTTTGCAATAAGGGAATGGCTAGCGAGAGAGACGTAAACGTAACTTGCACCACCAACACCCGTTTGGATGGTGGAAATATGAATTGAAAGGGAAGAAAACATCAAAAGAATAATAAGAAGGTGTTGCCCAATCCCACACAAACCGAGGCGCTAACATCTTATCCACCATCGATTACCGAGGCAAGTAACGATGAAGTTAGCGAGGTTGCCATCGAGTATTCTGATGGAGAAGAATGGGTCGCAAGGGTGGAAGTTGTGAGGCAAGTCGTGGATATATTAGGCCGGCGCATGAATGTGGCTGACGGCAAGTTCAATACCTTTTAACTCTTGAGGAGACCGAAAACATCCGTAAGGAGTTGGAGGGTCTCCAGCGGGCTGAGTTCGAGATGAAGAGCGTCACTTCCTCAGAATTTCGTCTCATGGAGTGATTAAGCATGATCGAAACTCTTATGGCAGAAGGAAAACACTTTAGGAAGGTGAAGACACTAGAGGATCTACATCACATTACCGTGATAGAGAGGTCATATTCGAGTCTCCAAAGCCAACCATATTCAAAGGCTCCCATGACGCACAAGAGGTGGAGAACTTTTTGTGGCACTTGGAGAATTATTTCAAGTGTAGTCGGGTGAAGACTGATGAAAATAACATCAACACTGTTATGTTGTATCTTTTCGAGATGACCATGCTATGGTGGAGGCAAAAAGAAGGTAATATTAGAAAGGGAACGTGAACCATCAACACGTGGGGAAATTCCGTGAGGAATTCAAAAAAGTCTTCTTCCCTAACAACGTCGTGTACGAGCTTAAGCGGATGTTTCGAGAATTGAAGCAAACAAGAAGCATTGGAGTGTACGTGAAGGATTTCAAAACTCTAACACTTCAAATTCCAAACCTCCCAGACAAGGACATGTTGTTCCACTTAATGGACGAACTGTAGAATTGGGGCAAGACGGAGTTGGAGAACTGACAAGTCAAGAGCATAGACGAATCCATCACGCAAGTTGAGTCCTTGATAGTATTTAAGCATGAACGACCTGACAAAGCAAAAAGCGGGGATACAAGGAGTAGTCATGCCAAAGGTGGGGGATATTGTGTCCGAGGCAAAGAGCAGCAGGCACACCCAGTCGCATGACCCCCACAAGCCAGACATCAAGCGGTTTGTGCACTAAAACTACACAGAGAGAAGAGCATAAAACAATAAAAGATATGGTTGTTGCATATGCGGTGGACCACACGGCTATGCTAGGTGCCCCGAGATGAAGAACCCTGGTTCCATCCGACGCAAACGAAAGGAGAAAGACGATATACAGTGGTTTCACGGTATTATTAATACTTTTTCCTTATGTTTAGTGTGTCCAAAAGCCTTTTGGTGCTAATTTTTATATAAGTTTCTCTTTAATTTGCACGAAATCTGTCCAAAGATGAATGCAGAGATTTTGAGCGAAGAAATACAGAAGAGACCATCTACGGAGCTTATGACGGTCCGTCGTGCTTGTGACGGTCCGTAGGTGGCAGCGTAGTGCAGCAACTGAAGGAAGATGGGGAAGACTTACCAAGTGTGGGGCTATGGACTTCATGACGGTCTGTAGTGTCTATGACGGTCCGTCCTGCAGGTTCGTCATGAAGTTCAGAGAAGTAGTCCCAATACCCATATTCGAAGAGTTCAAGTGTTTTGAAACGAAGACCCTTGAAGGACCGTTGTGCCTATGACGGTCCGTCATACCTGCCGTCGAGGGTAATGTAGAGAGAAGCAGAAGAAATTGCATAAGTATGCGACGATAGAGTCCATGACGGTCCGTCGTAACCACGATGATCCGTCGCGGGTTCCGTCGACCCAGCCGCGTTTTGAAAGATTTCAAGCAAATAGAGTCCTTGTTTAATTAGGTTTATATTTTCTATAAATAGTTCGAAAAACCTCGTTTTTGATGTTAGACGCTGGATCATTATTAGACTCTGTGTATTAGTGTTAGATTCTTGATTATCATTAGACTTTTTGTGAGATTATTGATTACTTTATGATTCTTGCAAGTGATAATTAGTGATAAATCAAGCAAACTTTCTGATTTTACTCGTTCTCATTGAAGTAAGTACATGAATTCTTATTTAATATATTTGAATATTGTGATTATGACTATGAGTAACTAAACTCCACAACTAGAGTTGTGGGAAACATAGGCAAATAATGAGATAAAACCTAAATAAATTAACAATTCTAGAATAGTGTCTTGCATGTATTAATAATTCTTTCGCTTAGAATTCTTTTTAACGGATGGCCAACGTTAAAACTCGCCTTGAAGCTACTTGCCAAACCAAGGAGGTAGATAATATGAAAAGAATTATCAACATAGATTTAGTGTATACTATCTAATAGGCTATTATTTATTGGTACGAGGTAATAACTTAGTCAAATATCGAAAACGATGCTTATTATGAGGTAAAGATAAGGGTTAGGATAGCAACACACGTAGCTGGACCAAAGTGCGGAGTGAGATTTTCTAGATGCCGAACCAAGGATTTAGAAATACATAACTTATCACTTTGCATGCAAGATACTAGGAAAGAATTGTTATAGTTAGAATTACCAAGTTATGAACCTGTGTGGAACACGTAAACCTTAGTTACTTTGATTAATTGATTAAACTCCAACATTCAAAGCGTTTAAGTGTCTCATTCAATTTAGGTAGTTATTTTCATTAATTTGAAATAGAAACCGCCCTTTTATTGTTTTTACTTTCCAAGGAAGTAATTGACTAAACAAAAGTAATAATAGATGAACTTAAGTCTAGACTATTTACCTCGTGGGAACGATCCCAACATCACTAGTTGGGTTAATTACTTGACACGACCGCTTTACTACTTATCCGTCCTGCACAACCGTTCAGGTTGTCAGAGTTCCCGTTTCTCAGGGTCTCTCTCCATTTCTCTAAGTGTCCTCAAACATACGAGTACGACAGAACCGTCATACCCACGCCGGTCTGTCCTGCATGACCGTTAAGACGGTCAGAGACCCCTCTCCTAAGGGTCTCCATATTTTTTTCAAGTGTCCTCTGACGGACACCTACGACGTGACGGTCGTCCTGCACAAACCGTCATATTGGTCAGAGACTCTCCTTCAGGGTTCTCCATAGATACATAGTCTAAGTAAGACACGATGGACCCCATGATAGTCCGTCATAGTCACGACGTGCCGTCACCAGGCCCGTTGTGTGTCACTGTTACTATAGAAATGACATACAATTTTCAATTTTTGTTGTGGTTTTGTTTGTCTTATTTGCCACTACTCATACTAATATTGATCCTTTACAGGTACTATCTACTATGGCACCAAAGACAAATAGAATCTCTGCACGCGGGCGATCAAAGTCTGTCGCCCCGTCTGCCCGCATGGTCATTTGATCTGATGATGAGCGTGACCCTGAGTATATGCCCCAGGCACTTCACCCATGCCCGTGCTGCACGTGCTCCAGGAGCAACACCCAAAAAGATGGCGTTCGGCGTAATCACTGCCTCCCAGTCTTATGAGGAGCTCACTGACCGACATACCCTCTAGGTTAACCACAAATGAAGAAGAAGCGTCTGGCTCCTTAGGAGTTTCTTGGTCGGAGGAAGCCTCCGACTCTGCTGAGGTTCCCGCACCCGCCACCGCTGCAGCGTCGACCTCGTCTGATGAGGCTGACAGTTTGGAATCCACATCAGGTTCACCATCTCAAGCCCGCACCCCAGCCACTGACCAGCCCAACCGGTGGTGTGTCGACGGGCAATTTCAAGTCTACTCCGACGCCAAGTTCCTGACTGACAGAGGAGTTATGATTCGAAAACACACCTTGGAGCGGCGGCTCCTTACATGGAGTCTCCCGACGATGCCTGAGATCCACAATATCTTCACCAGACATCGCGTGGAGTGGACAGCACGTCCGTTGGGACGTTTATGTGAAGAAATGGTCCGAGAGTTCTACGCATCCTACGTAGCGACTCTCCGATCACAGATAGATAGGCGGACTGCCCCCGCCAAACAGGCCCCACTGGAGCAGGTCCGAGTACGGGGCGTGCAGGTCGACATTTCCCTGCCTGCCATCCACCAGTTTCTATACGGCGAGGGTATTGATGCTACTCGGACCCCTCTCACTGCCGAGTTTGACTACAGATGGCCAGTTTCTGCGTGAGCCATCGCTGAGAGAGACCACCAAGAGGTGGATGGCCCTGCACCTGTCAGTTGATGTAGAGGGTGCCGACTGGGTGACCGAGCCATAGGGGGCCATCAAGAAGGCCAACATAACTTTCACGGCGAAGTTCTTGTGGCTGATTATCCACCACTGCCTTTCCCCCACAGCCGCTGATAATATCGTTACATGGGATCAAGCAGTGTTGATGGCGGCGATGATAGCCAGGTACGAGGTGGATTTCGCGTGGATTCTACAGTCAGTCATTCACGAGAGGGCTTCCCAAGGTCACAACTACTTACCCTTTCCCGTGCATGCTTTTTTCTCTCTGCAGGTCCGCAGGTGTGCCTATATGGCACGTAGATCAGCTTAAGAACCCGTAGGGCACTTTTGATGTCGGCCTCATCAGAGATGAGGACAATGAGTTGGCTCCACGAAGAGGGCCCCATCTACTGCTGCCCCCACTTGCTGACGATCTTTATGAGACGGTAGCCCAGGCCCGCACGGCTACGTAGGCGGCGTCCACTGACACTACTCCGGTCGAGTCTATCCCGGGTAGTAGCACTGCCCCGTGCTCCTCTTCCACAGCCCCTCTACCCGCATTGGTCCTGCGTGCTAGGGTCCAAAAATAAGAGGCGCAAATGTCTACACTTCTGCATCATATCCCGTGATGGATGCAGAGGTCCATTACCGAGACAGAAGAGCGCCTGGAGCGGAAAATGGTCCAGTATAAAGAGCGGAAGATCGTTGAGGTTCACCAGCGCTTGGATACCTTTGAGTTGAGGGTTCTAGCCCGGCCAGCCCCTCCGGTTGATGTTTCGACTCTTCAGGATGAGGTTGACAACCTTCGCGCCGATATTGACACGATCTTAGAGGCTAGGGTTCCTGAGTCTGAGGCCCCTTCTGTCGAGCCTGATGAAGACACAGTGTTGAGGCCCCTGTTTTTTTGGCATTAACTTTCATCTGTCATGCCGACGACAAGTCATAATCAAGTCATTTATCCACAAAGTGTCACTCCAAGTCCCCCTAACAGTCAAGCAACTGTTTTGCCAAGAATTATTGTATTAAATTTATCTTTTAAGGAATCTTCTGCAAGATATTATGATCTAATTAAACAGAGTGCCAAGAATGGTTTCTTTCAGAGAAACCATTAGGCGTACAAGGAGGTTTCTCGAAAGATTACTTTTAAGGGGCACAAAGATGAGCAATTAGTTTTTGTGTACCATCTTTTGAAAATAATTATATTTTTTTAGCTTAACTGATCAGTTATTATTATTTTTTTGAATTTCCTTTTATGTAGGGGGACCTACTGTCACTTCCAAATTTATCCCCTAGACGTAAGCGGCATCGTCGTCCTCATTGAGGATTAACACTAGCATCTTAGTTTATATCATTACATTCATATGTCAAATTTAGCGGAAAATTTAAAACTTTTCATTACTTCTACTTGGAGGTTAACCATTGACCCTTCGTATAGCAATGTTACATAGCTTTCTACTTTTACTGCGCACACACACACACACACACACACACACACACACACACACACACACATATATATATATATATATATATATATATATATATATATATATATATATATATATATATATATATATATATATATATATATATATATATATATATATATATATATGAAATAGTCTTCAAAGATTGTGTAATCTCATAAATATCTAACACGATTAGCATTTTGGGCATAGCCCATACATCAATTTAAAGGAAGCCATATATAGGCTTTATACAACCCGTACACAAATGAAAATATATAGAATGTAAGAGCCTTAAAACTTAAACAACATAAGATCGATATTGGCACCGCCCTTGGAAAATGAGGACCTACCCTACTTGGATGATCAAAGATCCAAGCTGTCTTCAAGTCGCCTTCCAAAATACTTCAACCGCGGAACCTAAAATATTGGGGGGAAAGGAAGAAATTGGGTTAGTACGCCACTTGTACTAAGTATGAGACCCTATTCGCACATACTTTGAAATCATGCCAAAGAAAAGGAAATTTCATAAAGTATGCATTTTTTTTATTTAATATGCACATTCAACAACACCATACCAATTATTTTTGCATATTCTTTATGTCATAGGCATGTGAATCACAATAAACATCAAGTATAGTCAAGTCCATCATTCATATCATATAAGTAGATACATACTCAAGTAAATCTATCATCAAGCGATATTGTCAATAAGCATGAATAAGAGTACATTTTATTATAAATTAAGAAAGACAATTACCCTTAGACCCCTATCAAGTAAACAAGTGCAATGATCAAGGAAAGCCCCATAACCTTAATAAATCAAGTAACAACAAGAACTATGACTAACACCCTACCTCACATAACATAGCATTTTAGGTATACATAACATCTTAATTTAACAATATAACCCCACACATCTTCATAAGGGAACTAAACAACATATAGTATAAACAATGTGCAAGTTCATCATATGCATATCTTATTACATTATGAACATAATCATGTATAAGAACATCCTCCTAAGACTCCCCTCAAGGCTAACTAGTGCAATGCTTAGGTAGAGTCTTATACCCCTACCTAGACTAAGTAAGACCCCTTAGGTTATCATAGTTAGAGTTCAATCCTTTAGTTAATTTTATCTTTTGGGAACATCTTGCCCTAACCGACATAGACTACAATAGCTAATGTGGAATCCGGTGTCATGAAATCCTACTTCGAAGGAAGGAGGACTACTTGCCAAGGTAGTACCAAATATAAATTATAGCAACTATATGTATCCACTAGCTAGTATTCCTATGGGGGAAACATATTTCAAGAACTATGAGAAATAGTTGGGAACCTCTTTATGCTACATACATTGAAGTCTCGAAATCTCAAGAGTAGTTTAGTACTCCTACCTTCCCTATGTGGCAAGGGACTCCCCGCAATCTAACTTGGTGCTAAGCTAGACTTTAATAATAAATCATAGCTTATCTTAGGTCATAGGGTTTAACACTTGTATAACATTATCAACATCATATCTCAATAGGAATTGCATGAGTATAAGTCCTTTCATTACAATTCATGTAAGTGAAGTTAGCACATTAGCATTTCATATCATAGTAAGTCACATTGGTAGACATCAAAATCCTTATAACATATACACCTTAATCAATCTCACAATCATAACCAAGACATTGAAATTCAACATCATACCACCCTATCAATACTAATACAAAGCATACTCCAATGTCACATCATGACTTAATCATAATTAACCACAATTTGAAGTAAAAGATAGAGATCATAAGACTTACCAACTCTTCTTCATATTTCATCACCAAGGTCTTACATAAACTCTCATTCAACCCAATTATTCGGTTTACATAATCATAAGACATTAATCAACATTATAACAAGGCTCGGAGAATCATTACATCACAATTCAATACTAGATTATAACTTATGACAAGATGCTTCGGTCAATTCACTTTCTAACCTAGATCATCTTCTCAAGAACTAGCATGAAAGACTAAAATTCACTGTAACTTGTTAATGATTAATATAAGAACATCATCCATTATAAATTCAATCCATAGCAAAGTTAATTACACAAAATACAACCTAATTTATCAAAATCAAACCTAGCGTTAAGGTTTAAGGGTCATCTTCCAACCAAGACCAAACCATCAAGATAAATCATATTTGAATCAAAGTACATGTAAATATATCCATAATATCCAAAATAAATCATAAGCAAATCAAATCATAACATCAATTTCGTATTGGATAAAAACCCACTTGAAAACTCATATTTGGAAATCAATTTTAAGGAACCCTTCGAGGAAAAAGGTATCAAAGGTGAATTAGATATAATACCTCAATGTTTGATGAAGATTTGATGGTGATTTTGTCTCTTTAAATCCCCCAAATCCCTCCCCTATATAGTCTTCAATGGTGTCTTCAAATAGAGAAAAAAAAAAGAGAGAATGAAAGAGTTTATTTTGAGAGTTGTAATTAGATTAATGGTGTTGGGGTCTTTATATGGGAGGTTAATTAGGTTAATTATGATTCCCTTAATCCCTAAATAACCACCAAAACCTTTAATTTTTTAATTAAAACCAACTTAAAAATGTGCAGGAAAATAGACCCTCACAGACGAGACCCCAATCGATGGTCCGTCTGTGAGTCGACGATCATTGTTCCCTTCCATGATGCACATCCGTCATTTCTATCAGTGACTATGAAATTGGAGACCTTCAGTAAATTGTCTAAGTGTTGATTGACGATTGGCAAGGACGCCCTGTCGATCCACACATGGATCGTCGATGCCCTCTTGTGGATGCACACTACCAAGGCAGTGTTTGACTCCACTTGCAAGGGTCCTCCTCCAGGGCCATTGGTTTGTATTTCGGGAGTCGTACCCATACGTTTCGACTATAAATCAAAGTAAACACCTGTTTACTATCTTTCCATCAATTTTCACCATTGTACGACTTCTAAAAGCTAGTCAAATAGGCTACGGCACGCTAGTACCTCCTAGAAGTAGTTTCCGGACATCATGGACGTTTTGGAACGTTTTGGTTTCTAGACTTCATAAATGACTTGTAAACATTAAAATAGGCCTTAAAAAAGTGTCTAGACCTTATGAAACTTATGTTATCCTTTAAGAAAGGTCTTGGATTTTCAAAATATTACACATATACTTGAACCTATTTCCTTGGTGGATACGTAGGCTGCCAACATAGTCATATTAGAATAGAAAATTCAATATATATGTTTGCATGTAATTGGAACTACGTTCTACCTGATTTCCTTGGTTGATACGCAGGCAGTCTATATAAGGCCAATCGATTTATTATAAAGTTTTAGTATTCCTCCTATTGGATTTCAGCGAAGTGTGAATGGGAAATGAGAATAAAAAATGGAAAAGTGGGAGAACCAATTTTGGAGGAAAAATGAGAAGTCATTTGCAAAGTGCAAATAAAAAGTCATTTCACCCACATTAGTAGATGAAAGGAAATTGTTGTCCTTATATTAGGAAATACTTCCTATACTTCTTAAAGGGTTAAGAAGAAGTTCCCCCTTGCGCCATCCTTACTTGCTCGCTCGGCCTCGGCCTCGGATTCAGCTTCGACTTCAGAATCAGAATCGTAATTGGAATAGATTTGACAAATGATTTGATAGATTGATAAATTTTTTAGACAAATTTTATTTAATCAATTTTGTCAATCAAATAAATCATGTTAATCAATATCTTTTCTTTTATAAATTAATTCAGAATGTTAGTTAAATAACAGAATTAATTTTTAGGGGCAATAGACTTTATTTGAAATTCGCGCGCAGTTGTTATAACGATCTAATTTCTAAAAAGTCATTATTTTTTTCAAAAGACACATCATTTCGAAAAGTTTTAATTTTTCCCAAAAGAAACAACTTTTTGGAAAAACGGGTCTGAATAAATTGGTCTTACCAAACACATTTATTTCTGAAAATGGTTATAAAAAGGAAGTAATTTTTAATTTTTCAAATACTGAAAAAAAAAATTTCTCTGCATACATTTTCTCTCATTAATAAAGTATCGATCAACTGAGTCTACGTATGTCTTGTTATTGTTCTTACGTTCAATGAAGTTATTGAAGTTTGAGGTACCGCTTTATCTTTAACAGGTTAATAAATTTTATCTTGGGAGAAATTAATCTGCAACCTCGAGCAAATTAACAGGGTCCCAAGAAGGACAAGAAGAAGAAGGATGAGGCAAGCTTGGATAAACCCAAATCAGAAATAGACGATCTTTCCGCAATGCTTTCCTGATGTAACATGGTTGGAAATCCAAGAGAATGATGAATAGATTCTGGTACATCATGCCATGTTTGTGCCGACAAAGAATTATTTTTATCATATACTCCAGCACCTACAGACGAGAAGTTGTTTATGGAAAACTTTATTGTTGCAAAGGTGGAAGTAACTGGCAAGGTCCTATTAAAGATGACATCAGGCATGATGGTGACATTGAACATGGTCTCGTATTTTCAAAAATTGGGAAAGAATTTATTTTCTCTTCCAATTATGACTAAGAATAGATTCAAATGTGTATTTTTTTCTGATAAAGTAGTAGTGAGTAAGAATGAAATGTATGTTGGAAAACATTACCTTAGTGATGAACTTTTCAAACCCAATGTTATTGCACTTGATACGAATAAAGAATCTCTTTCTTCTTACTTGCTTGAGACTATGTTTTTATGACATGAACATTTGCGACACATTAATAACAAACCCTTGCGAAAACTGATTAATTTAAATGATTTGCAAAAATTTGAGTGAAATAATGTCGAATTTGCGTTCTAAATATGTTAAAAGGAATTCAAATCCCATAGAACTGATTCACACTAATATTCGTGACATGAATTAAACACCATCACGTGGTGGGAAAAAGTTTTTCATTAATTTTATTGAAGATTGCACTAGATATTGTTATGATCATTTGCTAAATGGTTAGGATGAAGCAATATTTGTATTTAGGCAATATAAAACTAAAATTGAAAATCAGTTGGATAGAATGATCAAAATGATCAAAAATGATAGAGTAGAATAATATGAATATTTATTTGCACAAGTATGTTTGAAATATGGAATAATCCATCAAACTACTTCTCCTTACACTCCTTAGTCTATTGGGATTGTAGAAAATAAAAACCGAACTTTAAATGAAATGATGAATGCCTTACTTATAAGTTCATGTTTACTACAAAACTTATGGGGGGACGCTAATCTAAGAGCAACTCGAATACTCAATGCAGTGCCTCACACAAAGACACATGTAATTCCATATGAGAAATAGAAAGGTAGAAAATCCAACATGAAATATTTCAAAGTGTGGGGGTGTCTAGCCAATGTCCAGGTTCTTATTCCCACGAGGCAATGTCCCGGTTCTTATACACACGAGGGTGAAGATAGGGCCTAAGACTCTGGATTATCTATTCAATAGATATGCCACAAACAGTAACGCATGTTGATTTTTGGTTCATAAGTCCGAACATCCAGACATTCATGATAATACAGTAACGGAATCAGATAATGATAAATTTTTTGAACATATCTATCCCTATAAAACTAGACTTGAGTCATCTAATAGGGGGTCTAAACTGCGCCGAGAAGAACCAAAAGAGAATGAATTTAATGAAGAGAGTCCAAGGCATAGTAAATGTCAAAGGACATCTACTTTATTTGGATCTGATTTTTGAACACTCCTTCTTGAAAGTGAGCCTCAAACATTCAAGGAAGCAATGTTGTCTAGCGAGTCAACCTCTTTGAAGGAGGTGCCAATAGTGAGATTGAATCAATCCTAAACAATCATACTTGGGAGTTGGTTGATCTTCCTCGAGGGAAGAAACCCTTGGGTTCAAAATGGATCTTCAAACGGAAGATGATAGATGATGGAACTATTGAAAAATATAAAGCAAGACTTGTTGCCAAAGGCTTTAAGAAAAATGATGGTCTTGATTATTTTCATACATGCTCGCCAGTGACTAGGATTACATCAATTCGGATGTTAATTGCCTTCGCTGGAATGTACAATCTTTAAATTAATCAAATGGATGTGAAAACCGTCTTCTTAAATTAAAAGTTGGAAGAAGAAATATACATGGAACAACCTGAGGGTTTTGTAGTTCCTACTAAAGAAAAGAAAGTGTGCAAACTTATTAAGTCATTTTTTGGACTAAAACAAGCACTGAAACAATGTCATGGAAAGTTTGACCAAACCATGTTGTCAAATGGATTTAATATCAATGTATGTGATAAATGTATTTACATTAAAGATACTCCGAATCAGGATGTCATTGTATGCCTATATGTGGATGACATGCTGATACTGAGCAAGGACATTGCCAATCACTACAAAAAAAAATAGCATTTAGCGACACATGAAATTCCTCACTAATCAATGGTATTTCGTCGCTAAACCGAATTTACAACGGATTGCTGGTTGTTGCTATTTCGCTCGTTAGTATCATCTTAGCGATTAAAAAATGAGGCCGTCACAAATTTAGCGACATATTAGAGATAAATGATATCCGTCAAAAATTGTTAGTGACAGACTGGTCCGTCGCTATACTTATATAGTTCATTTCTATTCCATATGTAATTTCGTCATTTCAAATGAATTTGCGATAAAATTTTTGTCACTAATCCGTCACAAAATATTCTATTGTTTGAGCCGACATATGTACACTTAAAATATTTCATTGCTTATTCGTTGCCAATATTTTTTTATAGTAATAACCAGATAGTCATTAAATTTGTTGGTAAATAATTTCTTGTAAAATAATTTCATTTATTTCTTTTAAATATACATTGCTGAAATAAATTCAATAACATTTACTAAAAATAACTCTAAAATAACAAACATTCATAAAAAATAATAATTAGAGAGTTCAAAATCTATAGATAACAAAATCCTAATCACATATTTTGTAGCAAAACATCAAAAACAATTTATCAACTATTCCTAAGAGAACTTTTGTTCATCAACTTTGGTATTATGCTTCACATTGATCAATATCATATTGAGACGTTTTTTCAAGTAATATTTCTTCATAATTTTCCTGTAAATAGAGATAAATAGAAAGCATTAAAGATTAGTAACAAAATTATATTTAAAAAAAAGTGCACTAACATATGGAACATTGTCGATTAATTAAATGTACTATACTTTTTTAGCTAATATACATTCATTTAAGCTTAGATTAAAAATTAGTGAAATGATAATTACATATGATATCACAGTACTCAAGAAAATATGCTATAAGCCTACAACTATACATTAGTCCCCAACAAACACATGAGGAGATAAGTTAAAAAGTAGATATTGACCTAAACTAAAACTTGATCAGTGATTCCATAAGGGAAAAGAAAAATATTTTTTAGTCATTTATATGATGAGTATAATTTTGACATTTTTTTGTTGTGAAAATACTAGATAGAAAAATAAATAAAGAAAAACACTTTAATTGACACTTCAAGTTAAGAAAATCTTGGATGGATTTCAAATGTTTCAAGACCAAACAAATGTAATTCATATAAATTTCAAGAAAAAACTAACTACCTAATCCAATTCATTCCCGTGGTCTATAATACAAACATTTTTCTACAACTTCTTTACAAAAAATTCATAAACAATGAAACATAACAACGATAAGTCCCAACGAGTATCATCGTAACGTACACTACACAAAAGAATATGCATGTAACATTGTTTTGTTATGTTTTATTTTGTTTCCCTTTCTCGATTTTGCTTAATGGTTACCAGCATCACTCTCTTACCAGAACTAAATGAGAATATGTATTATAAATGACTATCAACTTCTTGTATTACTTTTTTTTCTCAATCTTCTTTTGAGAAAATTCTCCCTCTTCAGACTTATCTTGATAATTACATTCACATCTTATCTGAATCGTAGAAACTGAACTTAATATGCTGAAAATCTCCTTACTAATGATAGACAATTGAGAAATTTTCTTCCTACTTCCCAGTGATAGTCAAGGATTGACTTGATGAGAAGGACTTGAGCTTTTACGGCTCATTAGAAATGCGAAGGGAAACATATTTGAGTCCAATTTGGACTCCACATGAGTTCACATAAAACAAAAAAAAAATAGAAATTAGAACCCAAAATAAGTATAGTAACAATATTTTATCTAAATGAATCCTCAATAACAAACAATGAACATCCAGGAAGGAAGAAAATGAAATAGCAAATGTACAATGACTTAAATAATGTAAAATTTATAAATATTAATTAGGCTTAAGCCACTATTCTAGATAAATTTAACCACTACTCAGGATAATTGATCGGATTTCTACTAATTCATCACATTTGGCTCCTAAAAAATAACAAAAAAAGATAGTCAATGTTAAAAATCAATTTATGCAGTGAGCAAATTAAAGAAAAAATGAAAACATGAATATTACAAAAGATTGAGAAAGGGGTTCACATAGTAAAGACTTGATTAATATATTAACAGAAGGACTCAAATTGTGATTAAAACATTCCATCTTAAAAAGACAAATCAGTTAGAGTTAACAAATCACAAACGTATAAATCCCAAGCTCAGAACAGGTTCACAAAACATGAAACAGTAAGCTAAGAAAAAAAAAAGAAACCAAACAAGAATTAGAAAGATACTTTCCCCTTCTAATGAGAAATTACATGTATATTTTCTGATAGGCTTCAAAGTTTAGGAATTACTTGGACAATTTGAGAGCGCTCATCAACAAAATAATCTTTATCATGACCATGCGTATGGACGTGCAAATGTAACTCGCTTGGTGTTAGATCTCGATCCTTTTCAATAGCCTATACAAAAGATAAATCACCTTTAGATACAATAATATCTATTGTGTAATGAATGTTTAGATACAAGTGTATATATCAGACAACCTATAGATAGTGCTTATAGAATTTGTGAAATATATACTTACATGTTTTCTGTGATATTCTCCAATTGAGATAGATTCACCCGTATGACTCCAACGGAAACTTCATGCCCGCCAACTCAATGATGCACTTGGATTAACAATTTATCTTTATACACCTAAATGTAGCCGCTTCAATGTGAACTGAAAAAGGGGGAAGAGGGCATAAAGGAGACAAATATAAAATGGCTAACACAAAGTTCAAGCAATAAAGGATAAAGGCAATGAATAAAATAACACATTGGTCTTTGATGGATCTTATAGAAACGCACCATATTGTACAGTACAAACATACATATCCTTTTGGACTACTCAAATTGCTTTTGTTGATTTATACTACGGATCTATAAGTTTCACTTTGAAAAAGCACGAAAAATCACATATTTTTATTGCTTATTATCTCTCACAAACGTCAAGAGGTGGAATCTGACTTGATTTAAAGAAATTCAACTTAAGGTAACATCATCTCATGAAAGCCATACATTACTCGTTTTGGAACAATTGCTTTAGTATAGCTTTCATGAAATAGACAAAACCAAATGACATAAGAATTATTGTCATTTTAGTCTTTTAACCTATTAGTGATTCGATAAAAGATATGATAAGAATGCTTTATTTATAGAGCATTGAAGGAAAGAGTTTCTTCATCTAAAATCCTTATAGAGCTCCTATGACTGAAATTGTTGTTGTGTTCTCCCTCACTTGTTGGAGCTGGATGTTGCCGGTGCTCACCATCGCTGCTCGTTGTGTGTAGATAAAGTTGTTGTCCTTTTTTTTCTAGAGAAGGAGGCAACTAATGGCGCGATCTTTGTGTTGCTACTGTAGCCGAATAGATACTACATTAACGCCTAATTGCTCGCCGATTGGAGCTTCTTCCAGCGAAGGAGGTTCGTTGGTGGTCTTCGCGCGTCTTCCAGAGCTCACCATTGTTGTTAACTGCTTGTTCTCCACGAAGCAAAGGCCAGAAAGAAGAACGGAGAAGAAGGCGAACAAGGGTTGGGCGGTGGACTTTGAAAGGAGAGGAAGAGAATGGAGAAAATTAGGGATTTGGGTCTTTTGTATAAGGTGGAAAATCAAGGGTCTTAAATTAGGACCATTGATAAATTCGGACGTGCGGATGAGATTGACTCTTGGAGTTTGATAAATTATGATGGACGGATGAGATTAAATTATAGTAATGAAAATCTAAAATTTGAGTTTTCAACGGAATTAGTGATGGATTCTAAAATTCGTCATTTTCAAATAAATATATATATTAAGAAAAATTATATTGACGGATATTTTCGTCACTATATAATATAATTTTATTCAAAAATATATTTGATAGTTTAGCAATCTTTATCGTCACTAATTCCGTCGCCCAATATTAATTAAATTTGTCACCGCTACTTTGTTACTAAATCGGTAGGGAAAATTAGGTGCCAAATTTTTTCGCTCTAATATTTAGTTACGGATTATATATTCCGGCGTAAATATGTTGCTATATTATATATCAAAATATTATTTGTTAATTTTGCAACAAAATTGTTCTTCTGTCGCAAATCCATCATTATATATGGATGAAATATTGTTCGTTGCGAATATCCATCGATAAGCATTGTTTTAGTAGTAAATATAAAAACTAAGTGTATGCTCTCAAGTAAGTTTGATATGAAAGATCTAGGAGTTGCTGATGTGATATTTGGAATTAAGATTCTCAAAACTCCTAACAGTCTAGCATTATTTCAAACTTATTATATTCAAAAAGGTACTTGAAAAGACCACAATTGACGTGAACTTTCATCTTGCAAAGAATAAAGGTGAAAGTCAATGTGAATTAGACTATGCCAGAGTGTTGGAAGATTGATGTATGTCATGAATTGTACATGACCAGATATAGCTAGGTCTATTCGTAAACTGAGTTGATACACAAGTAATCCCAATAAAAATCATTGCTTTGCAATGAAGAGAGTTTTGGGATACTTAGATGACATTCAAAATTATGCTTTGGATTACAACA
The DNA here is from genome assembly GCA_027705065.1 of Solanum peruvianum. Lineage (NCBI taxonomy): Eukaryota > Viridiplantae > Streptophyta > Magnoliopsida > Solanales > Solanaceae > Solanum > Solanum peruvianum. The sequence continues at coordinate 25,740,590 of JAKWJD010001758.1, forward strand.
AATACCCAAAATTTCATGAAGGATATAGTGATGCAAATTGGATTACTGGGTCTACTAAAAAAAACCCAACAGTGGATACGTTTTAACTATTGGTGGAAGATCAATATCTTGGGAATCATAAAAAACATAACTCGCTCTATAATGGAGTCTTAATTCATAGCCTTAGACAAGGCAAGTCAAGGAAGCTGCATAGCTCTGAAATTTCATAGATAATATTCCGTTTTGGTCCAAACCAATGAACTTTATATGCATACACTGTGATATTCAAGATGTAATAGGAAGGGCTGGAAGTGTTATGTATCACAACAAGTCTCCTAAAATAACACGAAGACATAACTCTGTTAGACAACTACTCTATAATGGACTTATAAAAATTGACTAGGTAAAGTCAAAGGATAATGTGTCGGATACACTTACAAATGGACTTACTAGAGAGGGAGTTGAGATTTCATTGACGGAAGGGGACTATGCTGGAGAACAAGTCATCGTGGTGGTAAATCTACCTAAAATACTGGAGATTCGTAGACCTAGGTTCAAGGAGATAAAAAAAAGCCATTCATGACGGTTCAACATTATCAAAAATTATTTTATGGTCCATTGTCATGATGAGACAATGTTCAGTAACCAGGATAAAGGCATAAGGACTTTTGAATTATTTCTTAGTTTGATACATGGTATATCAAATATTGTATCTACGAGATAACACATTTAGAAACCACCTATGTGAGTGTGAAGTGTAAGACGCTTCAAGGATAATCTGGTAAGGTCAATTCTCTAAGAACTTACTAACCGAGATGTGTTCATGGATGAAACGAACAAAACAATAAGAACTAAGAACAGTTCAAAGGTTGATTGTGTGACTTATGTTGTCTAGGTATACACCATAGCTCGATGTTCAAATATATAAAATCTATCAATTGATCGAGTATATTCGATATATGTTCACTACGAAAAGTTTAAAGGGAAATCTTCTTATACAGATGATATTAACCCTTACTTACAAGACACACAAGTTTTTTCTGCATATGTTTTAACAAGAATGAAAAGTATATTAGGAAACACTTGCTATACTTCTTAAAAGGTTAAGAAGAAGGTGTTCCCTTGCGCCGCCGACATGGCTCACTCGCCCTCGACTGCGGATTCAGCTTTAGATTTGGATTGATTGATAAAATTTTTGGACAAAATTTATTTAATCATTTTTTTTAATTGAATAAATCCTGTTAATCAATTTCTTTTCTCTTATAAATTAATTCAGAATGTTATTAAATAACAGAATTAATTTTGGCGTAATGGAATTTATTTGAAATTCGCGCGCAATAGTAATAACGATCCGATTTCCAAAAAATCATTTTTTTCCCAAAAGGCAGATCTTTCCAAAAAGTAGTTATTTTTTTCAAAAGACACAACCTTTTGGAAAAAATGCATCTGAAAAAATTTGTCTGAACAGACACAATTCTTGCTGAAAATTGTTGTAAAAAGGAAGCCATTTTTTCGTTTTTGAAATACAGAAAATTGTTTCTTCTCTACGTACATTTTCTCTCATATACAAAGTGTCGATCAACTGAGTGTGTGTGTGGCTTGTAATTGTTCTTATGTTCCCTGATGTTATTGAAGTTTGAAGGTACCACTACTTCTTTAACAGGTCAATCTATTTTATCTTTTGGGAAATTAATCTGCAACCTAGGGTATATGAGGGAATTAAATTTTATAAGGAGACACAACACTTTCTATGGACTCGGATTAAAAAGTTTTTTCTATCTATTTCATCTTGTTTTTGTTTCTGTATTTTTGACTAACTTTAATGCATATATTAACACATCCTCCTCTCAAGAATGAAGCTGGAGCATAATTTTGGCATGCAAGCGCGATAATTTTTTGAAGCATGCCGAAATTAGCAAAGGTTAAGGATATAATTGAAGCCATGATTTGATGCTCGACATGAGTCAACCTTATACAAATCAAAATTTTCTTTTCTTTTATTTTCAGCATTAGATCCTAGAATATTATATCTATCTGTCATCCCCTCTTCATAGACTTAAATCTTTGCCTCAGGCCTAAATTCTTATTTTTACAAAATCAAGCATAATCTTCTTTTATCTTATATTTTATTGTACTTGCATTTACTTCATATATTCCCCAACCCTAACAATTTATATTTTTTTTAAGTTTTGTTTCTTCTTTAGAGGTTGCCTTGCATTGAACACTGTTTTGACTATGAATTTGCATTATGGACAGAATTATGATGGCAAACAAATTGAAAGCATTAAACAATGACATGGAATTCGTGCAAGAAAAAAATGATGATTCTAAGAAGAATATGGTTGGTAAACAATTTCGTCAATCTGGAAACAACCTTTAACCTTCTTCGTACAACTACTGAAACTTCAAGCTCAACTCACATTATTTGTCTAACCTTATCTCCCCCTCAACTTCTACCTATACAATCTCTCCACGAATGCCATCAGTATGCACTATAAATCCCAAAAAATTTCAACTCACTGTGATGATAAATATTTATCTTCCCACAATTAAATTTACTTAAAATGAATAAAGCACAAAAAATTATCTTCTCGTCCATATTATATTAAAAAAGCACAACAAATTATCCGCTCTTCCATATGCTAGATGTGAGAAGGATATTGGAAAAGAGCTCCACAATATGAGAAGATCATTTGATGAAGATTTGTTGTCAAGAATTTATCAGAGCTTGAAGTATGGGAATTTATGTGTGCATTCAAATGTTGAACTTATGCAAGGACACACAGTTCCTAAGTTCAATTCTTTCAATGGGAAAGGAGATCCGATTGCTCACTTAAAAAACTATTGCAGCATATTGGTTGGTAATGGACATGTTAAAGACATACGAATGAGATTATTCATTAAAAGTTTATCACGATTAGCACATGCTTGGTACAATGAGCAAGACTTTAGCAAATGGCATACATTGGAAGATATGGCCGCGAGTTTTTAAAGCTATATGAGTTCAAAATTGATATAATCTGCATATACCTTATTTAATCAAAGTGAAGTAAATATTGTGTGAATCTTTTAGAGAATATGGCATATGATGGAGGTTAGAAGCTTATAAGATTCATCCTTCATTGTCTGAAGAGGAGTTGATCTCAACCTTATCAATGTTCAAGAAGGGATATATTATAAGAAGTTGCTTAGAACTTCTGCACACACCTTCTATGATTTGATTTAGGTTGTCAAAGAGATTGAAAATGGTATTCAAGGAGGAAGAACTTTACGCAACTCAACAGCACAAGTTGTTAAGCAACCCTTCCTACCGAAGGTATAAGTAAATTTGCAAAGCAAAATGAAACAAAACGACTCTTATTTCATGGCTATGCAACAACCGCAGTACCGTCCAAATTATTATTTTTTGCAATATCATACTTTTTCCAACTATTGCATCGTGCATCTCCAACATCCATGCAAACAAAAGTTGCACGATGATCAATCTAGACCACAACGGGAGAAGAAGGTGAAATCTTTCTCCTTCACTCCTTTGGATGAGAGATATGCAAATATATTCAAGAGATTGAGAGCAAATGGGCTTCTACAATCAAGAGATGGGTTCATTCATGAGTATATGCCTAAACACTATGATCTATCCAAGAGTTGTGATTAACACTCAAAACATTAAAGGACATTATATTGAAGATTGTCATGCACTAAATTTCAAAATTGAATGCATGATAATAGTGGAAATATAAAAATACAACGAGAGCCTAACCAGCAATGGCAGTATCACAAACACCAGCACATTGTTGTTAAGGGAGATCTATTGAAATTGACGCGAAAGAATTTGAAGAAAAAGCGTGTGAAGAGTCAAGAAGAATAACAAAGACATTATATCTATAACTTCTCCTTTTTAAGAAATATCTACCCTTTTGCAATCCTTTCTAACCTTTTGTAATGAACTACGTGTGACCTGATTCTAGTTGAAAGCAGCATACATAGGCACTTAGTTTAGGTTCGGTCTAAATATAATAAAATTTCTTCTATCCTATGAGCAAAGACTGGTGGGACAACTATGACCTGTAGAGGTTTGAAAAAGGGCAGAAGTTGAGGTCCCAAGCCATATTCACCATCAAATTTCTTCAATGCCGTTACAACAAGAAATGTAGATTCAAAGCCAAAGCTTTGTGGTTCAATGCAAGGCAACCATTTTCATTTATACTAACAAATTTTATTGAGTAACGTAGAGGTTGATTTTTAGTTATTATTGAACGATATCCCCACAAAGCTCAACATCAAGTCAAATTTGAAAGATTCACATGGCCCAACATCAACAAGAATCAAATTTTTATTTCATAATTTTTCATTGAGGGCTGAATTTACAAGCAAAAAATTTGCATTGGAGTTGAAGCTCTTATGGTATGGGTACCATATGCACTATTGCAAAGTATTACACCAGACACCACCTTTTAAATGATAAATATAACGAAGGCACTAAAACACGCTCTTCATACTAGGTTATGATTACCGTAAAGAAATGGAACCAGGATTATTAGATTCCACCAAAATTCATATTTGTAAGTTCACATCATATATTGGGTTAGTCTACCCTAAAATCAGATATATTGTGTTCTTCACCACTCAAATAGAATACATCGGGTTCTTCCACCCTCAAATAGGATACATCGAGTTCTTCCACCATCTAATAGGCTATATCAGGTTCTTCCACCTTCAAATAGGATACATCGGGTTCTTCCACCCTATAATAATATCATACATATTGGAATATTTCACCCTCAAATAAGATATATTGGGTTCTTCCACACTCTAATTGGATATATTAAGTCTTCAACCCTCTCATAGGAGGGTTCTTCAACCCTGTAATAGGATACATCGGGTTCTTCCACCCTCTAATAAGATATGTTGGCTTTTTCCGCCCTCAAATAGGATATATCGGATTCTTCCATTCTCTAATAGGATATGGGTTCATCCACCTCAATGAGACATCATGTTTTTCCATCCTCTAATAGGGTACATTGGGTCATTCCACCCTAAAATAGGATTCTTTGGGTTCCTTCACTCTAAAATATAAGAAATCGGGTTCATCCACCCTCAAAATAGGACATATTGGGTTACTTTTCCCTCAAATAAGATATTTTAATCTCATTTGTCTCTAAATTGACATCTTTCAATGCTTTAATTAATTATTCATTTTTAAAATATACTTATGAACTTCATGCTATATTTTGAATTCCTTGAAAACCTTATTTGTCTCTAATGAGACATCTCCAAATGCATTACTCATTTATTTTATACATATGAGCAATGCGTATTATATTTTAAATTTGTTGAAAAGCTTATTAGTCTCTAAGGATATATTATGTAATGTCCTAGTTATTTTTATTATTCAGTGAAAGCATTTCAAATTTCTTGAAAAAAAACAATTTACACATGTATGTCTTCGTTACTATGAGACTTGTCTACGCATAAATTCAAGTAGTTGTTTATGTTTAAGGGAAATACAATATGTTTGATTAATATTATCTAGAGCTTTGATTTATAAAGTAAACATTTTCCATACTACATTTGTCATAAGATATTTATTTATATTTCTAGTTTAAGATTATTTCCTAACAGTATCGTGATTTGGAAGCACTATCCACATGCAGCAACAAGAGACACAATGCAACGTGAAACGTTATCTAAGTAGTGAACTGTAGAAATTTGTTGTGAAATTTTAGTATTCCAACAAATATCAAAGGTTTGCCTCAAACTATGCTCGACTCTACTCTCAAATACTCTCCTCCATAACAATATTAGTGAGAATGTAATTCAACGCTGGGACAATATTTGTAAGCTTGTGTCTACCTTTTTCTCAAAATCCTTTACCTATTAAATTATTCAATTCTCATATTGTCTAATACTCTCCTAAGGTTCTATTTGTTGGTCGGGACAAAAATGGATTCTATGTCAACTTCGTTGCCCAAAATCTCTTACATCGTCTCTGGTCAACAAGGGACAAGCTTTTGACACCCAATTTTGACCCTCCTTTTTGCTAATTCATTATTTTCTAACATCTAAATTAATAATATATAAAGTTATCTTTTTTCGTAACACTTTTACTTGTACGATTATTTATCTTTTAAATTATTTGTTTAATTATAAAAATTACTAATATCACTTTTTATACCTTATTTTCTTAAAGATCGATTGTCGTCATCTTATCTAAAGTTTCTAACATATTAAATTAGTTATAAATTAATAGTATATTCCTAAATCATCAGCGAAAATATAATATTCGTATTTTATTTTTCACATACTACATATATATTATGTTAGAAGCTCAAAATAATTAATATAAAGAAGGAACAAAACCAAATATTTGAGCCAATTGGGCTGCCAAGTCTCCCAAAAGCATTCTTAAACGCTGCAGCCCAAAGCAAATCCCAAACATGACTTAATTTTTGGCCCAACTTCCATCAGATTCAGAAGGTAGGGCTGGAAGCCCCCCCTGTCTCTCTCATTCTGCAATTTTCAAGAATGCAACAAGCTTTCACCAACTATGGACAGACTTTCCATTCCATTTTCGTGACATGTGTATATCAATCACGTGAAGGCTGCTATGTTCAACTACTCACGTTAGTCATGTTTGAATGGTTATCTTTTTTGCCTTCAATGTTTCTCTGTTTCTGTCTTTTTTTTTAGAAGGTCATGTATCATGAATTGTTTAAGTTCTTCTTACTTATTATATAAATGATGTTTAAAAATTTGAATTTGCTCGAGACTCATACAAATCTGAAGTTATATTCGTTTCACTTTAGTAGTCACATGCTCAAGGAATAGTTTGCTCAGTGTTTCCTCATTGGTTTTCCGGGAATAAATAACTATGCTCACTGCCCACAATCTACTCTATATCTACTACATTAACATATAAACTTTAGTTTAAGCTTTATTTTATTGCTTGCCGAAGCCTCTCTTCTATTCTGTAAGAAGACTTAAATGAGTTTATTTTTATTAATTTTTAATTCTAAATACTAAGTGTAATCCATTTTAAAAATCAAGTAAACCGATCATGGTTTGAAAAATACTTATGTTGTACTTTAAACATGTTGATGTTAGTAACTATATAGTGCCTAAAGGGCATGTATAGTTTGGTTCAATGTTTCTCGTGCTTGCATATTTTTCATTTCAAATAGACTCTTTGTTGTGTGATTTTTTATTAGTTCCATGTTTGGTTTATTTAATATTTGATCAAAGTTTACTCGTACAAATCTCTTTGTGCTCTCATTATTTGCATGAACATTTTTGGAGGAAAAATGGAGTCTCATTTAAGGACACTCGCAAAATTAGAGTTTCATGGACTCGACACCATCATACCTGATGAAGTCAACATCCTAAACTATCCAAATAGCAAGAAAAATTCATTTGGGGTAATTTTTACTTAACAACATTTAGCATTTATTTGTTTTAATTTCTTATGTGTTAAGGATAAGTGTTAATTTCTTGTTTCATATGAACTAACTTAATATAGATGTTTGTGTTTCGGTACCTTTAGTTAGAAACAAATCTTTATTAGTCTCTTTAGCATTTATAAAGTTTATTTGGCAAACCCTTTTTTTTTAAACACTTCTTTTTGCACCACTTTAAACACACTAATTTATTAAGTTTTGTTTAAACTTGATAGTGTATTCAAAAAAAGAAAGAACAAATGTTCTATGCCCCTATTCTTTTTTTTTTTTTAAAAAAGCTTCTTTTAAAGAAGCGCTTTGTCAATAAATGAGTAGGTGTCTATTTTTTTTACCTTTTCTTTTAACCCACGAAATTCATTACCATTTCTATTCTGTAAAAGGTGAATCTAGTTAACTATAAATCTAATGAACTGTTCACTTAACTGATGATAGTTTCAACATTTTCTAAAACAATCACTATCAACAAAGTAAAAGACATAAATTCAGAATTTAAGAGAAATTACAAGTACTCAAATAAGAGAAACAACAGAAAAAAAAAACAAAGAAAACAAACCCTCCCTTGAGAGAGTATTAGTGTCAGTGAAGTTACATTGTTGTATAACGATATTTTGGAGCTGATAAATCTTATTATTGAGGATTTTCTTTTTGAGAGTCGAACGTGCTCGAGAACAACTTCGCAGGATTAGTCAAGGCCAATTGTAATAGATTTTGCATTGTAGACTTCGCCAATCGAAATTCCGACCAACCTCAACACAATAGATCAAATCAATTAAAATTGGCCTTGACCAGTCCTACAGCGTTGTTTAGAGCTAGTTCGACTCACAAAAGTAAATCCTCTATAGCCAAATTTGTCAGTTCCAAAACATCGTTGTGCAACAATGTAAACTCGTTGTCATCAGTCCCCTCTCTCAAGTGATTGTCCGTTTTCTTAATCTTTGTTTTCTCTCTTCTGAAGTTTCTTTTATTTGAGCACTAGTTTCTCTTAAACATTTTAATTTGTGTCTTGTACTTTGTTGATAGTAATTGTTTTAGGAAATATAAGAACTAGCTGTGATTAAAGTAAAAATTCATTAGGTTCTACGCTTAACTAGATTCACCTCGTACAATATAGAAATGGTGTTGAATTTATGTTTATGTAAGGCATAAGTGTAACATACTGTATGTGGTTGTACAATTCAAGGATTAATAAATAACTTTACATTAGCCGTGTGTATCCAATCTTTTTGGTTGAAGAATAGTATGCCTTGTAGTTTTTGTTAAAGTTAATGTCTTGGGTGTATTTGATGTGCCAGAATTTTTTTTCCTTGATAAAATTATATTTTAGTGTTTTGTGTTAACTTGAATATAATTGTGGAAAATGCGGAAATATTTTTTATGAAAGATAACTTCTGTCACTAATGGGCAGAAGTCATTCTCCATTATAATTATTCTTGTTTGTCCATATTATCTGTTCCAATCAGTGCATGCGTAGACAATGTTTTTAATTTTAAATACTCAAAGTTATCACACAAATGCTATTTAATATAGTGATTTATAGTTAAAAAAATTCTTTTAGGATTTTTTTGGGCTAATCCCTAAGACTAGGTGGTGCAAGTTTTGAGACTCGGTCGATAAACATGAAGCAAAGTTTGCGGGATACCTTTCATGATTCAAGATTCTTATCTGTTTTTTATTTTAGAATAAAAAATTGCATCCTCAATATACGGACTGAATAATGGACAATATTGTTTAAAATTTAGATGCATTTTGATGATAGAATTGAAATTGATGATTTACCAATATGTACACTGATATTGAACGTATTATAAAAAAAAATATAAATTTATAGTTGAATTTATATATTATATAGAATAATTTATTCCTCATTTCAAATAGTTTTAATGGTAAATTAAGAAGAAGAAAAGAAGAAGAATGATGATGCAAAATTTTAAACTATATTTATTATTGGGGTCCATATTTAAGTGGAATATAAAATAATTTACTTTGTCATAAAAAATTATTTTAATGACTAAATAATTTCTCATATTTCAGTGATCCTATAAGATATTGACTCTTCTTTTAATTTTCTCTAAATGATAATGAAATTATGTTGTAGTCGAATAATGTGTTGAAAATGTCAAAAAAGTTAATCTTATATTATGATTGATCTCCTTAGAACCATATTTACATTCACAGGTATGTAACATAAAAGTATTCAAAACTCTACGACTAAACTATTAAACACAAGTTATGAATATAAAATACGGGTACTCCTACAATCGTGCTGAACCTCCACACTTACAATCTGTATAAAATTAGTCCAAACTAATAATTTACAAATAATATAACGCAAAACTCAACAACAACAATTCGACAAATTCAGATATCAATAGACAAGATCATGTTCACCAATCAAACGTTTCACAGAATGACACACTAAAAAGTTCACAAATAACAAATATATGCATTGCAATTAATTTTTATGTCAAGTACAGAGATGCATGTCTTACGTAGTGTGTAACAGCTCGCAATTTCATATAACTAGGAAGAAGCTTAGATTTGGAAATATTTATTCCTGGAAAAAGTGAAAAATCTGGAAAAAATTTAAAGTTTAGAATAAATTGAGATTTTGGAAAACATCAAAAAGCAATAACTTCTATCTCAAGATGAGTTAGGTGTAATTCTAGACGTGGTTTGAAATTTATTGGAATAATCTTTCCAACACTGTCGAGTTTACATGATTTTGGGTTCTTATGAGTGAGTTATGCCCTTTGGAAGTTGGATTTTCGATTAAGGAAAGTCCAATCTGAATTTTGCAAAGGTAGTTTACTCTTTTCCTTACACGACTTAATTAATTCATTTCTATGAGTTCAATTGGTAAAAAAAATAGATTTTAGTCAGATCAGAAAAGTTCATTTTACTCTAGGTCTTCGGGAAAATAGAAAAAACAGAAAAAAAGAGAAAGAAAGGAAGAATCGTGAAGATCTTCACGAATTTCTTGTGGATTTCGTCAAGGGGGTGATCCCTACAAGGTATATGAGACCACATAGCATTGGGTCCATTCACCTATGCGTCGATCCTATTTAATTCAACGATTTTCATCCTAAAAGAGTTAGACATTGAAGTTCATGAGTCGTCTTAATGAATTGTTTTTAATTTTTCAACTTGCATATAATTGATGGGTTTTCTTGAGGCGTTTTCGCAACTTTAAGAGTAGTTTTGAGTTAGTTTCTATTGTACATGTTTTTGGTGTCAGAATCTAAGAATGTATTGAGACAACAAATCGATTTAGAATTATTGAGGATTAGAAAACGAGTCAAAATATTCATTAGACAAACTTGGGGAGGGACAGGCGCAGCACGCCCCATCCACGCTAAAGGGTTTGGGGTACTGCGCGTTTGGTGCGCTCAAATGGAGCTTCATAAAAGTGGGGCCTGGCACAGCCTGCCCTGAACGCTCCCGGATAGGCATTTTTCACACAGTTTTCGTCATTCAGTCCATTCAAACCTTTCTAGACTGTAATAACACTTCCTATTGATTCTAACTACTATAAATGACTTCCGAAAATTATCCAGATATAGTAATTACAACCCTAAATCCATAAGTATTTCTCAAATGCTTTTAACTTTTTTCTATGACTTTAAGTTAGATGAGTAAAAGAGTATAATAGTAAAGTTTGAAATTTGTTTCTTCAAGTGAATATATGTTGACTAACTATTTCCAAAGAGTATAAAACATTTCGCGGAAGCTGAGATTTCCAAAGAGCATTTGAGCTAGTTTTCAGAAAAGAGTAATCTCTTTCTTAATAAAGCAAGAGAGAAAACTTTGACTTTCAAGTTGGCCTTTGAGCTATGTTTTTGAGAAATTATCCGAAACCACTGAAACAAGATATGTTTTTAAATATAATAACCTAGTATATTTTTGAAGTAGTATTGAGCACCGATATGGGGGAGAGTTTAGAAAACTCCGAGCCACCATAAACCATGTATCCACCATGGGTAAAAAAGGGTCATGCTTTTTAGATATTCCGTCAGATCTTTTTAGCACAGACTAGTGGATTTACTTAGTATTCTATGTCTATACTCATTTCTATTTATTGCACGATCCTAGAAGTGTGAAGCAAATGTTGTATCATCACAATAGCTATTATGTTATGGTTGGCGATTAGAGAAACTCCAACATAAGTAATTTTATTTTATATACACATTTTATTGTTGATATTAGGCATATTTATATTCCTAGAATTCTACTTATGCCCATATTTAAGTTTAGTATGCATTCAATCTTTATATATTTAAGAGTCTTATCGAGTCGTTTGTTTATTTATGAGATAACCAACATAATTAGTTGTGTAGGTGAGCTTAATGGGTTAAACGAGCACAAAAATGGAGAAAGGAAGCAATCTTAAGGTTTGAATCAAAAGAGAGCAAGGATGAATTTGAGTAAAATTCACCAAGATATTTGCGTGTGGCTCACGCGTCGCGGAGAGGGAGTACAATCATGGTAAAAAAATTAAATATGAGGCAGAACACCTCATGTAGCTCGCGCGTCGCGGATGAGATGCCTACTTTTGGGCAAGAAACAAATCATGAGGCAGAACATCTTGTGATAATTGCACGTCGCACAGAAGGAAAATTTGCATGGACTCGAAATTCTCAAGGCATTGCACGCCTTAGGCCAAGTTTTGGTTGTTTCGAATTTTAATATAACTAAGGTTTTGTTTATTTAGGGAGTATTCTTTTTTCTGGATTTTGAAAAATGATGACTTTGGAGACGTTTTTCAGAAGATTAGGGTTGTTTCTCAATCTCTTTTCCTTTCAATGTGATCTCTCGAGTTTACTATTTGGTTTTGTATTGACTATCATATGAATCTCTCCTATGTTCTTACTTATGTATTTCATGCTTTATCACCATATAAATAAATTCATTGTCAGAATTGAACTTGAGAGAGAAATAAGAGTATAGAACGTGGACATATGGACCTTGTTGAACTCTAAATCCTAAGGTTAATTCATTTCTATGATATGGATATAACTAGAAACCTCGTTTGGGTCACTATAAAGGCAAATAACTTAATGCTCGGTAATTAATCACTCTATCCCCACTTAATGATGTAGTTAGGGTTTTAATTATCATAGGCGATTAGAGGTTGGGAGACAATTGTCATACATCAAACCTTGCGATTCATTGATTAGACATTTAGTAATTACCCTTAACAAATGAGAGTGAGTACATGATTCCTGATAAATGTTGCAGCCCAGGATCTTTCTCAAAAGAGATTTTGTAAAACTTTAAATTAATCGTATTAATTATATTTATTTTTAATTTACAAATAGAAAATAAAGAACTCTCAAAACTTGAACTGCATTTTTGTTGAACTAAAAAAAAGAAGAATTTCTTGTTTTTGACGTGAGTCCCTATGGGTACGATACATGACTCTTAAAAAGAGATACTGTATTACTTGTATGACCACTTGTACTTCCATGTGCGATTTGGACGCAACAAGTTTTTTGCTCTACTCCCGTAGACTTTAGAATTAGAAAATATTTGATTTTTTTTAATTCTGAAATAACAAGAGTGTGTTGACAACTTGATCTTAGCATTTCATTATTGCAGGCTGTGTGAAACTACATAATAGAGCAGGATCAAGGATTGTTGTCGCCTATCTAAAAACCCTGAAAGATTCCTACACATAAGATGGAGAAAAACTGAATATCCAATTCCTCTAGTTATTGGTGAACTACCATCTCCTTTCACAAAACAGAGGAAAAATTATAAGAACCTAAAACAACGGCTGCTGAAATGAAAGTAAGAGATTTGGAAATCCCACGCCCCACCAATGTGAGTTAGTGCATTCAGATACCTAAAGCCTATGGGACATTTGAACAGAAGAGTATGGTACAAATCTGTACACAAATGGGCAGTTTACTGGTCTTTGAAATGACGATCCTACAGTCATACCCCGAGCTACCTCCGAGACGCAGACAAGGGACATAGGACCACAAGTGAACCCAAACTAACCATGCTAACATGATCATGAGCATACTAAAAATAATAAAATAATGCAGAATTAAAATCATAATATAGATGACAAGATGCGGAATACCGTACGCTAAAAGTGAGATATATGAAAACTGCTGTGTTTAATACAAAGAAGTTATTAACTCAATACTAAGATGAAACTAACTATGCCTGAAAAAATAGCCTCTAATTGACCGGAAATGTTGGTACAGGCCCCAACTAAGTCTAGCAAAAACTAAAACTAAAGGACTAAATAACTGAAATGAACTCATGACTATTTTCCTCAGAGAATAAGGACTCACCATTGATTCTACTGAATTGAAGATCGGGAAAAGGTCTATGCGTGATCTAGATACTTAGAGCAAGAACCTACATCATGAAAAGTTGTAGCGCACATATGCGTCAGTACTTGAATAATATTTAGAATGTAGGATAGAGTAAAGCTAAAACAAAACATGATTGAACAAGCACAAAAGCAAGTATAATATTCTGAACATGATATATTGAATTCTAAGTTAACTGGATGCAATGACAAAATTTATAACATGCTGAGACTAAATACTAACTGAACTGTAAATAGGGTAAATGCTATAGAGTCAGACCGAACTCTAGGTTCTACTAATAAATGATTGTAAAACCACATGAGCTAAAATGGATTTCAATGTATACGCCGCACCGAGAGGACCCAATATACCGTGCATGAGGTATAAAGACATGCTTGCATGATCATTAAACCAATGCCCCCAGAGGGGACGTACAACCTACTTGTCTAGTAGTTGTTGGACTATTTGGGTACGCTAAAACATAGTCCAACACGGTATTATGCTATTCCCAATGAACTAAATGATTAACATAGTATGACCGAATTTCTATAAATACAGTAAGATCAAAATTGAACATGGAAATTAAGAATGAATTAATTTATCTGATAATGATGTATTAATAACTAAGGCATGCATATATGAAATAACTGAAATATTTGACCTAGCATGTGTAATTGAAGAACTAAAGAAATACATAGCTGGAGTTTTGAATTTCATGCAATAAACTGAATAATAACATGGTAATCTGATTTTAACCATATACCTAACCAATTCATGTTAATCTGCTTAAGTTCTAGAAACGCTAAGTCTAGTCATGATATAGGAATAAAGAAACTGACAGAAAACTACGGATCTAATGGGTGAAAGAAACTCACTAGTGAAATCCCACATACCTGGTGATGAAATCCACAGAGAAATCTTCAGATTTCAAGGGTGGATTAATGGAACATTGCTGCATTCTTGAACTAGGGTTCTTGAATTTAATCTGCTTTCTTGCTTCTAATTTTATATGTTTTGATTTATGATTTTGACTTAGGTAAGTTTCGGTTATGTTTCTCGGCTTAAAGTGACTAAAATCTCATGATTTAGAGATTAAATGATGTATATTAGGGGTTAAACGTGCAAGAAAAAGAACAAAAGACCCTTGAAAGTTTGTTGTTGAACCAATCGATGACCTGGAGTGACGGGCCATCGTTTAATCGACGGTCTATCGTTTGGGTCCGTATTTGGGTCTGCTCGACAGACCTTCACTAAAATGGGCATAACTTTTTACTCGGAGGTCGTGTTTTAGCAAACATGGTGAATATGGAAAGATAATTTGATTATCCATCATATCATAGGTCATAGAGCACCTAATTCATTTTGTAGTAAAAGATATAACAATAGGATGTTATTCTTATCAGTACATTCCATGTAACTAATTGCTAACCTCACCTACGATCAGACCTACGGACCGTAGTTCTACCATTGACTGAGGGATAACAGGGATGTAACAAATCCATGCCCAGAATGACATCGAAGTCTACCCTTTCTAACTCTAGAAGATCTCCTGAGGTTACTTTTTTAGATACTGTGATAGGGAAATTTTTGTACCCGTCTTTCTATAACTAGGTCAGCAACTGGAGTAGAACCAAGAAAGATTCTGAGAGAGCTTCTGGAGTGA